>CAKNXH010064080.1:0-30092 GCA_932178445.1 Andricus quercusramuli | reverse complement strand
AGACAACGAAATATCTAAAAAAATACGCATCCTACGGAAAAAATGTCAGGAATAAAAACTTTTTATTTTCGAGGAGGAAGAAAGATTTGTTAGAATTTGCCCCACCCCCACAGGAGGCAGGGGTGGGGGTAACTTTGTAATTTCAAATAGCAACCCCAATTTTTTATCACAGATTCAGATTCTTCTTCACGAAATACGTAAGTTTTATTCGGAAAATTTGTTTCGATGCGCGATAGATGGCGCTGCAATTGCGAAAAATGAAATTGTGGACACTACTTTTAGCTCTACCCAGGAATAACGACGCGGACGTAGTAGTTGTCTATTCCCTTCGAGGTGCCTAATTTCTGTGAGTCCCCTTGCCTCTCAACATCCATCGAGGTGCTTGAACTTTTGGCAACGGGACAGTAGAAGTGATAAAACTGTCGAAAACCATTCCCGAATGCAGTTGGTTGATGACAGTCGATTTTGGATGTAGACATTACATATCATCGAGTCTCCACTGTCTACAATCCTCGACGTCATTCCGGCCGAGCGATAACCGCATCTGTCCGTGCTTAACGTTTATTCATTAGGAAAGTTGATTGTGTTCATTTGATTTGGGTGTGTTGGTTGCTTTCGTTTGGGTTATTGTTGTTGGTCACGTTCGTTTGAGTTGGTTTGGGTGTCGTTGTATTTCCTCATTACCTTACTTCATTACTTTTACAATGGAAATTCTATCTCAGCAACAGAAGATTGAAATGATTCTCATTTATGGAGAAAGTGGCAGGAATATCAATCATGCTCTCACGCTTTATGCTCAACGCTTTCCAGAAAGTGTTCCTTCACGCGCTTCTTTTTACCGGGTTGTCCGAAACTTCATCACTGACGGAAGTGTACAACCGAAAAAAAGGAAGCGTCAAGTAACAGTTACTGGAGTTGATAATGAAATTGCAATTTTAGCTGCAGTCACTCATGACCCTCATGTTAGTACTCGACAACTAAGCCGCGATTCCGGAATGTCTCTATCCAGTGTTTGGAAGGTATTAAAACGTAATAATTATCATCCGTATCATATTTCACTGCATCAAGAACTTCATGGAAATAATTTTCAGAACCGAGTGACATTTTGTCAATGGGCGGTTCAGCAGATACAAGGAAACCCAAATTTCTTTTTTCTAGTACTCTTCACATACGAGTCGTCTTTCACAAACCATGGTCCATGGTCCGTGAGCGTTTGGTGTGGAATAATTGGAGATCAACTTATTGGTCCGTATTTTATTGATGGAAATTTGAACGGTGAAAAATATCGTGACTTTTTAGAAAATCAACTTCCAATATTGCTGGAAGACCTAAGCTTGAAAGTGCGACACAACATGTGGTTTCAACATGACGGTTGTCCAGCACATTATGCAGCAATCGTGAGGGAAGTACTCAATCGCGAATTCAATGGACGATGGATCGGTAGAGGAGGTCCAGTAAATTGGCCTGCCAGATCGCCAGATCTTACGGCGCCGGATTTCCATTTGTGGGCTTATCTAAAGAATCACGTGTATCAAGAAGTGCCCACAACTCGTGATAACATGATCAAGCGAATCAGGTCTGCTTGTGCACAAATATCACCAGACACAATTCGCAGTTGTGTGGAATCTTTCAAAGCTCGGATGAACAAGTGCATCGAAGTGCGATGACACCATTTTGAGCACTTATTGTAAAATTATTAATTTAAATTAAGCATCCCTGTTGTGAGAGGCAAGGGGACTCACCGAAATTAAGCACCCCGAAGGGAATAGACAACTACTACGTCCGCGTCGTTATTCCTGGGTAGAGCTAAAAGTAGTGTCAACAATTTCGTTTTTCGCAATTTCAGTGCCATCTGTCGCGAATCAAAACAAATTTTCCGAATAAAACTTTCGTATTTCGTAGAGAAAAATCTGAATCTGTGATAAAAAATTGAGGTTGCCATTTGAAATTACAAAGTTACCCCCACCCCTGCCTCCTGTGAGGGTGGGGGTGGGGTGAATTTTAACAAATATTTTGTCCCCCTCGAAAATAAAAAGTTTTTATTCCAGACATTTTTTCCGTAGGATGCGTATTTCTTGAAATATTTCGTTGTCTCAAGTTAGAAAAAAACACCCTGTATATGTGAGATAACGACGTTGTCGGCGTCAAAATTGTCGCAATAATGCGAATATTGATATCTTTTGACATTATTTATTATGAACATTTTAATTAAGAAATTCTCATCTCTAATGGAAGGTATTGATTTTATGTAAAAATGGAGTGTCACCAAATTCATCAAGATTCGACATTTTGGGGCATGAGGATATTAGGACATTAGGGAGTAATGGTTTTTACTTCGGTTTCTGTTTGTCGTCATTGTCTCTCAACACGACAACTTTCGAAGAATGAAATTCATATGGGAAACAGAAGATGGAAATATAAGGGAAGTGAAGGTGGGGAGGAGTAGGAGAAGTATGAGAGTAAATTTAGGGGAAGTAAAATATGAGAAGTGTGAGATGTGAAGAATGTGAGGGGTTGTGATGTAGAGGAGGAAGAAGTAAGACAAGTAAAGATGTTGTATTATTATATATTTACCAATAGAATCAAGAAAGACAGCAAGAGCAAGGAATAGAATACCCACGGTGATCCTCATTTTTTACTAATCGAGTAGATGAGAGTAAATGACAGTAGATAATACTAATTCAGCGATAAAATGAACTTAAATTGAAATGTTTCCATATATGTGTATATGCTGGTGGACTTTTCGTATTCCACGTAGCCGATTGTGATTTGCTGGCTCTCCTTGTTGACTTCCTGAAGCCCCACTCAACGGAAAAAAGTATCTACGTCGTATATCGACAACCGCCAGTCACTATCTTACTCTCCATCGTAAATTTAAGCGTGGAGAAGAAACATTCATTTAATAGCCATGTGTAGAACGAAGAATTTCATATATAAAAAACAATTTGCATTGAAAACCACCAAACATAATAATAATGAGCGCTAAAAACTGTCAAGAGCAAAATTTTCACTTATGAGCTATTTTCAAAAAGTAATTACTCTATTGAGTGCTATGGCTAATTGTGAGGAAAAATATCCAGGTTCAACTCGACTCACTTCATATGTGAGATTTTTAATAAAAATTACGGAAAGGTTTTTTTCCCTATGAGAAATACGTGTTACAGGCGATTTTGTAACATTTTCGTCTTCATATAAACAGTAGGAAGGGAATCGTGATACTTGTAAACAGGCTACGTCACATCCACCAAGGTAACGTATTTACAAGAGGGTCTTCTCCAAAATGATGAAATGTAAATATTCACACACTCAATCAATTTCAACTTGCTTTTTTCACGCCTCGTGCTTCGGCTTGCAGAAAATATTTGTTCAATTTCTAATGAATTTCAATCAACAGGAGCAATTAATACAATTAATGTATTAATACACAATTTTTGTCCAATCATTTTTTTTGTATCTTGTATAGTTTGACCATAAAATTGAATTTTTTATTTTTAGTTATTTTATGTGCGGTAAAATTTGAATTTTTCAAAATCATTCCAACAGTTGTTGTGATAATCTTTTAGGTTCTTCAAAATGCAACTTTTTTTTTCTTCTCGAAATTTTTTCAAATCGTGCGTTGTTTCGCCTAAAATGTTTGTTTGCTTTTTTTTCTGCAGTTTTGTAAATGCTATAACTGCGGTAATTTTTTTTCGTAAAAACAAGTCGTTAAGATAAATTGTTCTTCTTTTTGATTACTACGAACAGCCTTGCATAAAATAATTTCTGAATCTTGGAAAAAATTGGTCTCAAAAATTTTGAAAACGCTCTAACTTTTCGAATTTTTATCCAAAATAGCTGGCTTACGAACTTATCCTTCAGTTTTTGAGACTCAAAGAGTGTATCAAAGGCCAGTGTAAAAGATCATTTTTTACAAAAGTTATCGTGCCAAAAAGACGTTCGAAAGGCAACGATTTTACGAGTGTGAAGTTAGCTGCCCGAGCGAAGCGAGGGCTGATATCACACGAGTGAAATCGTTGCCTCGGCCCGCGTCATGCATACAATTTTTCATCATATCGATAATCGAAAATTCGACTTGAAATGACTGTGGCGCGGGTCGACAATCGAATTTCCAACCCTAGGGAAGAAAGTGACAGATAAATGTAAATGGCGCCGCCATTTGCGTTTTTCGTCATTGAAATCGATTTTTCCCAAAAAAGAGAGTTTCTTAGCTTCAAGCAGAAAAATAAGAAAGCTACAACTGTTTTTCTGGGAAGAAAAGATGCGCAATGAAGTTCTGCATCTGGATATTGTCTGATATTGTTGTGAGAAGCCGAAACCAACAGCAAGTAATTGTAATTCTGTGTAATTTTTGTCTTTTTTCTCGATTTCAGTCCTTTGTAGCACTGGCCAGCGCTGCGTGTGTGATTTTTTCAGTCATGATATATACCGCCACAAAAAAATTGGAAAAATATATGTTAAAGCCGATAACATAAGGATTTTCCTGCGAGAAAATGAAGAGATGTATTTTTCAACAGAATTTTTTTGTAATGGTCTCGTTGATATTGATGACACTTTTTTCATAAAAATAGATTGAGCCGCTTGATGGTATAGCATTCTGCAGCCGTGTGGGAGGGTGCCGTATGAGCGTAGCGCTGCATGCATGGTTTTTATTTTTTTTACCCATGTTATACCTCCACGAAAAATTCAGCAAAAATATATGTTAAAGCTGATAATCTGAAGATATTTTTGAGAAAAAATGGTAGGTGTATCTCCAAAATATCACATGAAAAAAATATTTTGAAAAATTCAAACATTTTTTTTGGTCATATTTTTTATCAAAATTTTTTCATATTTTTTGTTTGCGTTACTCTCATTGATGTATGTAACATATATTTTGTTCATCAAAATCGGTTGAGTGATTTTCGAGAAAAACCACTTTTTTTATTTTTCTTTCGCCCTCCATAAGTCACTCAAAAATGCAATTTTAAGGTTATCATTGGGGGAAATTATACTTCACATGGGCATGAAACTATGACGTAAATTTGAACTTGATACGTGCGGGGGCAGATTTTACATGCTTAACCGGCTAGGCCCTTTCTTCAGAAAGCCTCCCGGGATCTTTCCACTCTCGGCGAAATAATTTTATAAGCCATTATTTGATTTGGCAGATCAGTGAACATAGTACCAAACATTACATGGCGCGAAAAATTGACATGGAGACATTAGGAAGACAAAATAAAAAAGAAACAAAAGGGGACTTCTAAAACATACCAGTTAATGGTTTTTTAGAAGAATTTGTTGAATTTAATTTACAGCCTAGGCAGTGCACACTCTTTCTCCTATTTCTCTCTTTACCGTAATTTTATTCTTCTTTGTTCAAATATTCGAAGTAATAGAATAGTAATAGAATCGAATAGCACATGTAATAGAAAAATTACATGTGCATCGCAAGGCAGAGATGAATCGGGTCTTTCGTAATCTTTCGTACATTATACTTTTTTAATTTTCCAGTTTTTTGTTCATAAAATTAATAAGTAAAATCGAATGACACGTTCTCATGATCCACTAAACATTGTCGATAAAAGAAAGTGATTTTTTGTCAAAATGTTACCTTGAAATCAAATATTTAATAATGATAATATAATTTTATTGGATATTATAATTTTTCCATAACAAGTAATGATTCTTATGAATAATTTTTCGCTTGCACACACTCTTGTGCATTGAAACAAAAAGATGATAAAAGTCGGAATGTTATTTTCCAAATGATAGACGAAAAAGAAAATAATTAACATTCGTTCATTATTTGCATTGATGTAAAATTTTGAACAATAACAATTCAAAAATCGCTCCCACATATCAGTTGTGAATGTCTTTGCGCATCTCAAAATCATGTAACTCTCTGAATTTTGAATATTCGAAGAAAAAAAAAATTGAATCGTTTCGTGGGGATTAGCAAAAGATAAAACAAAAGAAGCCTTGATAACCATAATACATTCGTATTCAAATCGTTTTATTTAATTTTGATTCGATTACGGATTACAGGCAATATTATATCTTAGTTTAACTTCTTTATATCGAATTAATGATACACATGCTGTAGACTGTCTTCATTGGAAGCAACTTCTCTAAACCATCTTGGAAATATTGGGTAACGTCTTCCTACAGGACATTCCTTCATTTCATTTGCAGTCATATCGTCAACTGCACCGCTTATCATGTTTATCGTTATTCTATAATGATATGTATCTGAATTATATATTCCACGAAGAAATCCAGTATACTCCAGTATTGCAAAAATGATACCTTCCGATGTTGATAAAACAATATATTCTTGGGTTGGCACGGGCATATATCTAGTAGGCCCTCCTCGCAATCTAATTGGTGAACCGGCAGGAATGACATATCTTCGAAATTCGAATCGCCGGTTCTGATTTGCCTGGGGAATCAGCCGAATATATCCAAGTTTTGCAAGGGAATATCCAAGTACTTGATGAGAAGAAGGCCAGCCCGGAGGAGACCTGGACTGTCTGGCAGAAGAAGAGGAAGAACCAGGATTATGTTCGACATTGGGTTTCCATTCAAACTGTAATGAATCGTAATTTGAAGAAGTTTTGCTAAAACTTGTCGAGAACATTAGTTGAGTTTTGCCTACTGGACAGTCCCTCCTCTCATCTGGAGTCAAATTATCAACTGCGCCGCTTATCATATTTATTTTTATTCGCGATTTTTTTCTATCTGGCCTATAAATTCCACGGAGAATACCACTCTGATCCAATATTGCAAAAATGTCATCACTGGATGTTGATAAAACGATATATTCTTGGGTTGGCACGGGTACATATCTATTTTGTTCTGCTCGAAATATAATTGGCATACCGGCAGGAATAACGTATCTTCGGAATTCAAATTTCTGGTTGCGATTTTTGCGAGGAATAAGCCGAACATATCCAAGTTCTTCTATTGTACATCCAAGTACTTGATCTGAAGGAGGCCTACCCAGAGGAGAAATGGATCTTTCTCGAAGTGGAGGCTCCTGAGGAGATGTCCAGTCAGGTGAATGTTGTTGTCGAGCAGCAGAAGAAGAAGAAGGGCCAGGATTACGTTCGATATTAGGTTTCTCGTCGGGCTGTGAACTGCATTCTGCAAGAAGAAATAGAGGATTCTTTTTTTGTGTACATGTATGTCTAATATATTTAGCTGAATGAAACGTTTCTTTGCAGAAAGCATCTTTCTGATGATTCAATACAAATTATGAGAAATAGTTTTTAATTATACGAACTTCCCACCTTACATTTTTCTTGTTAAAGAAAGATGTATTTTTTTTAGGAGACAAATAGAGAATTGGATTGCACTTATTTCAAAATTCTATGAAGAAGAGTTGAGCGACAGAAGTTTCAGGTTCAAAATAATTAAGGCTCACAGTTTTTGTATTCAACTTAACTCATTGTTTCATTTTTGGGATTTATTCTGAATTTGTTAGGATTACCCTGGAATTCCTATAAACTTCATTGAACTTTTTTGAATTCAGAAAATATTAGAAACATTATTTATACACGTTAGTCACAAGGAACTGTATTTAAAAACAAAATCTCATTTGCAACAAACGTTTAGACTTGATTTTAGTTTGGCCTCTCTACTGAATTTTATTTCCTATGTATAAATATATTAAGAACGCATGAATTGACATACATATATGATGATGATAATGATATATAATATACAATATACTAGCTGTTATCCGCGGTATGAAAACCCAAAAAATATGTGTGCATAATTTGGTGCCGATTGGTAAAAAAACTATGGATCTCCATAAGCATCGTAAGTTTTAGGCTACTTGATTTGATGAATTAGATGTATGTATGTATACCATTGAGCCATTTTTCTTTCAGGGTAGGCGTGACACTACCCGATTCGGGTGGTGTTTCTAGGTGGATAGTTTCGTGTAGTAAATAACTACAAGTGTAGGCTCACCACACTCACGACGCCAACAGAACGCAATAGTATTCTCGAACGGTCACCGATCCAAGTACTAACCGCGCCCAACACTGCTGAACTTCAGTGATCTAACGAGAACTGGTGTTTCCAGCGTGGTATGGCCGTTGGCCATAATATATTATGACAATATATAATAGAATAATACGTATATGCATATGCAATCATCTTTTTTATATTAACATTATTCTAAATGATTAATTTGCAAATTGTTGATCTACTTTGAAGGGAAATTTATCACTTTTTCTTTCCTATTTTATATTTTTTGAAATTTTTAAAAATTCGACTATTTGGTGTACAATGTTTTCGCAGGTTTGAAATTTAAGCATTTGATTAGTAATTCAGGAATTATTGTCAAAAATAATGAATTTTCCCTAAAAATTAAACAATTTATCTTGATTGGAAATTCAACTCTTTTTGTTCATGAGTCCAAATGTTTGGTGAGGAATCACCAAATTAATTTGCTACGGTACTACTATCTGCTTGAAAATCCATTATTATGTTAAAAAGTGATTTTTTTGTGGTAAGCTTAATAGTATATTGTGCACCAAGGGGGGCAAGAGGGACATTATTTATGAGTGTATCCTTCCAGTGCTCACCACTGGTGAGTTTCGCTCCGCAGGCCTGATAAATAGCCGTATTCATGTATGTTTTATACGAAATATAATAAAAATTACAGGTAGATTATATTATTATGTTCACCAATAGATTTCACGATGATCGCCAAAGTGAAAACAAAATTACAGACTATCCGCATTTTCGCAAAATAGAGAAAAAACGTATCAATGCATTAGTGAATGGTTTGGCTAACAACTGTATCTCAGAAATATTCCATTGCATCATCAGAGTACAAATATATGCATAAGCAGCCGTTATCTCACATATACGTGGAATAACGACACCATCAGTTTTAAGATTGTCTCTAGCAAATAATGATATCTTTTGACACTATTTATTATGGACATTTCAATTCAGAAATTCTCATCTCTAATGGAAGGTATTGGTTTTATGTAAAAACTTAGTGTCGCCAAATTCATCAAGATTCGACATTTTTGGGCTCGCTGATTAAGGAGTAATGGTTTTCACATAGGTTTTTATCTGTCGGCATTGTCTGTCAACACGACAACTTTTGAAGAATGAAATTCATATGGGAAGTAGAGGATAGAAAAATAAGGGAAGTGATGGTGGAGAGAAGTAGGAGAAGTATGGGAGTGAATTTAGGGGAAGTAAAATATGAAGAAGTGAGGAAAGAGATGAGATTCGAAATGTGGGATGTGAGGCTTCGGGAAGTAGAAGGAGCGAGAGTAATTGGGGGATGTGAGGGAAGCGGAAGGACAGCAAGGAGAAGTCAGGTTATTGTGCAGGTAGAAGGTATGAGAAGTATGGGATGTGAAAAATGTGAGGGGTTGTGATGTAGAGAAGGGAGAAGTAAGAGAAGTAAAGATATGCTATTATTATATATTTACCAATAGAACCAAGGAAAACAGCGAAAGCAAGGAATAGAATACCCACGCTGATCCTCATTTTTCTCTAATCAAGTAGATGAGAGTAAATGGCAGTAGCTGATACTGATTCAGCGAGAAAAGGAATTTTTATCGAAATGTTTTCTTATATATGTATATATTAGTGGGATTTTCGTATTCCACGTAGCCAATTGTGATTGGCTGACTCCCCCTTTTTGACTTCCTGAAGCCCCACTCGCGGAAAAAAGTATCTACGTCGTATATAGACAACCGCCAGTCGCTATCTCACTTTCCATCGTAAATTTAAGCATGAAGACAAGCATTCATTTAAGAACGATGTATCATAAAGATTCACTGGTATATGTCCTGGTACACCTGTACATATGTGATAGAACAAATAGCGGTGTCTGGAAAATTATATCGACATAGTTTAAACAAATGTCTTAGAAAACAGATCTTTATTCCTCTAATTTTATCTCTTCCGAGGCTTCAATATTGCACAAATTACTATGATGAATTTATGTGATATCGTTTGTCGATTTGATTTCATAATGCAACAAATATACATTTTTTATAAACTATTTTTATTTGACATGCACTACGTTTCAATTAAGGGGGAAATATTTAAAAAGTAAAGAAATCTTTAGAATGTAATTTCAGTTCCCATAATTTTAGTCTTTCTCATTAAAAAGTAGCTCTGTACCTATTTAAAAAAAAAAAAAACGTTCGCATATACGACAGCTTTTCAAGATTATTCAAAATTTATTCACTGAATATAATTAACAAATATCAAAAGTATAAGTGAATAGATCTCAAGCGACACAGTATGAACACGTTTCGTTTTTGTCAAATTTTTCGAAAACATTGCAACATTGAAAACACAGTCTTGTAGGATGTTCAAAACGAATCGTTTTTTTTTTCCTCGTTGACATTTTTTAATATCGTGCGTTGTTTGGCCTAAAATGTTCATTTTCGTTTGTTTTTTTCAATATTGTAAATGCTATAACTCCAGTGATTTTTCTTTTCATCACAAAAATTCATTGGGATAAATTGTTCGTCTTCCCGAGTACTACGAATGGCCGTGCATAAGATTTCTGAATTTTGAAAAAAATTGGTCTCGAAAATATTGAACACGCTCTAACTAATAGATTGATTTTTCCAAATGTTATCGTGCTCACCGTCGGACAGACAGACACATTCGTAAAAACCTATTTTTTGGGTTCAGAGGGTCTCAAAATGTGGACATTTGGCAGAAACTGAGGGGGGGGGGGAGGTTAAATTTTACACAAATCTAGTACCATTTCTGATAAGAATGTAGAAAGATTAAAATTCAGTCGAGAACCGACCATACATGGTTCCATTTTCACGAAAAAAAGAATTTTTAACTATTAAAGATGACTTTTTTACCATAAAAAATGAATTTTCAGTTCAAAAGGACGAACTTAATCCAGTTTATTTCAACCACAAAGAGGACATTCCAACAAAAGAGATCAATTTTCACCCAAAAAGTTGAATTTTAAATAAAAGAAGCCGAATAAAACAAAAAAAAAAGAATTTTTAACAAAATAGTTGAATCCTCAAAATAATTGATGTTTTTTTAATCAAGAAATTTGAATTTGAAACCAAATAGGTTAAATTTGGAACTACGAGTGATGATTTCAGGAACCAAAAATGTAACGCTCAAATTTTCAGTTTGAAAAATTGATTGAAAAAATATGCATTCGAGTTGAACCAAAAAGATGAATTTTCTGAAAAAAAAAAAAAATAATTCTCAACAAAATACATGAATTTTATACCGAATAGTTAAAAGTTGGATAAGATATAACTAAGCAGTTGAATTCACAACAAGAACAAAATTAACTTTGAATCAAATAGTAAAATTGTCAACTCCAAAGATGAATTTTCCACCCAGGAAACTAATTTCTCATAAAAATAATTCAAGTTTGGACCAGAAAGATGAATTTCCAACAAAAAAGGTTATTTTCAAATAAATTGTTTAATTTTCTACCAAATTGTTGACTTTTTAAGCCAAAAAAATGAATTTTTCACCACACAGTTACATTTTCAAACAAAGAGATGAATTTTCAACGAAAATGCTCAGCCTTTAGTGAAGGAGTTCAACATTCAACCAAATAGTTGAATTTCCAACTAATAACATAATTTTTTTAACCAAGAAAATTAATTTTCTACCAAAAAGACTACCTTTAGACCAAAATTGTTGAATTTTCAACAAAATAATTAGGTGTTCAACTAAATAATACAATTTTCAAGAAAAAAAAAGATGAATTCTCAACTAAAAATGTAATAGTACACTTTTCAACTATGATTTTTTTTTAAACCATAATTACCAACCATAATTTTTGACGCGACCCTCCTGCCCTCAAATTCGAATTATCATTATCATTATTGTTATTATACAGAAATTTGGTTACAGCCAAATGTATGATGGGTTCACCCACAGCTAACGTGGAATATGATCCACTAGCACCTCGTTAAAAGAACAAAGAATAATTTCTTGATTTTTTAATTTTTTAAATCCTCATTGAATCTATTTATTATTTAAATTTATTATTTAATTCCCTATAGTGGCACAGGGATCGAACACCAGACCTCTAACCTGGAGTCGAAGCGTCTGACTGCTTGAGCGGTTATTATTTATTTATTTATTATTATTTTGTAAACACAAATTTGATTTGCGATAAAGGAAGCTTTGTCTAATTTAATTTTAATTTAATATATGCCTAATTACATTTACATAATCTCAAAACCAAACGAACAATTGAACTTGAAAAACAAATAGTTGCTTGAAATTTTCATTTTGTACTAAAAATCATTTTTACCTTCAAGTTATAATTTGCCCGACATTTTTTTTTTGTCTTTTTCGATCGAAAAAATATTTTTTGGTTTGGAAGTTGAACAATTTTATTGAAAATTCTTCTTTTTGGAAGAAAATTATTCTTGCATATTAAAAATTCATCTTATTGGTTGCGGATTCGACTATTATTATTCTAATGGTTCAAAATTAAACTACCTGGTTAAAAAATAAACTATTTTGTTGGAAATTCACTTGTTTTGTTGCAGATTCCTGATTGTAGTTGAGAATTCGTCTTTTTTCCCTGGAAGATTAATCTCCTTAATAAAAAAATCATTAAGAATCTTTTAATTATTAACAATTTTTCCAAATAATTTTTGTAATTCCTTTTGCGCTACCAGTCGAAAGACATTTTAATCCGTATTCTGTACAAATTTTATTGAAAAATTCCAAAACCTCACTCACTGATTGAGCACGAGTGGAAATGAAAAACAAATTAAAACAGATTTTTCCCAAAAAGACAGTTTCTTACCTTTAAGCGGAAAATTCAATAAGCTACAACTTTTTCTTTCGGTGAGAAAACATGCGCATGTTTATCATGTGAAATTTTAATTTTAATTTAATCTAGATATTGTCTTCAAAAATTAAAATTTCTTTAGAAAGCCTCCAAGGATCTTCCCACTTCCGGCGAAATTAGTATTCATTTAGTTGAAAATTGATTTTTTCAATAGCAATTTGAGTGTTCAATTCCTGTCCTAAAATTGAACACATTTTTGAGATGTGCTCCATCATCATGCTATTTGCTCTTCTCATAGACAAATGTTATGAAAAATGATTTAAATAATGAACTATAAATAGTGATGCATATCGATCATTTTGAAATTTTTCAAAAATCTCGTCAGATTAAATTGAAACCTTGAGCACCATACTCATCACATCGAGACGAGCGATCACTCAGTCGAGATGATCGTATCGTCTCGATCGACTTTTTTCATCGCAAATTCTTGATCTCCATTACATTTCAGCTCCATCTGACTATGTTTCAAGAAAATCTCGATTTTGTCCAAAAATGATCGATATGCATCACTAACTTTAAATAGAAAAATTACGTGTGCATCGCAAGGCAGAGATAAATCGAGTCTTTCATAATCTTTTGTATTTTACATTTTTTTAATTTTCCAGTTTTTTGTTTATAAAATTAATAAATAATATCGAATTACACGTTCTTATGATCCACTACACATTTTCGATGAAAGAAAGTGATTTTTTGTAAAAATATTACCTTGAAATCAACAAACTCCATAATGATAATATAATTTTATTGGATATTATCATTTTTCCATTACAAATAATATTTCTCACGAATAATTTTTGGCTTGCGAACACTCCTGTGCATTGAAACCAAAAGATAATAAAAGTCGGAATGCTGTTTGCCAATTGATAGACGAAGAAGAGAAGAATCAACATTTGTTCACTATTTGCATTGATGTAAAATTTTGAACAATAACAATTTAGAAATTGCTTCCACATATCAGTTGCAAATGTCTTTGCGCGTGGATAATAAGGCTACGCGACTGCACTAAAAAACTAATGCAACTCAAAAAAATCGCGTCTGAAAACTCAAAATCATGTAACTATCTGAATTTTGATTATGCGAAGAAAAAAAATTTGAATGGTTTCGTAGGGATCAGCCAAAGATAAAAGAAAAGAAGCCTTGATAACCATAATACATTAGCATTCCAATATTTTTATTTAATTTTGATTTGACTACGGATTACGAACAATATTATATCTTGGTTCATCTTGTTTCTATTTAATTAATGATACACATGCTGTAGGCTGTCTTCATTGGAAGCAACTTCATTAAACCAACGTGGAAAGATTGGAAAATTTCTGCCTACGGGACATTCCTTTATTTCAGTTACAGTCATATCGTCAACTTCACCGCTTAACATGTTTATCTTTATTCTATAACGATATGTATCTGCATTATATATTCCACGAAGAAATCCAGTATACTCCAGTATTGCAAAAACGATACCTTCGGATGTTGATAAAACAATATAATCTTGGGTTGGCACGGGCAAAAATCTAGTCGGTCCTCCGCGAAATCTAATCGGTAAACCGGCAGGAATGACATATCTTCGAAACTCGAATCGCCGGTTCTGATTTGCCAGGGGAATAAGCCGAATATATCCAAGTTTTGCAAGTGTATATCCAAGTACTTTGTGAGAAGGAGGCCAGCCAGGATGAGACCTGGTCTGTCTGGCAGAAGAAGAAGAAGAACTAAGATTAATCTCAAAATTGGGATTCCGTTCAAAATGTAGTGAATCGTAATTTGTAGAAGTTTTAATAAATTTGCTTGAGAACATTAGTTGAGTTTTTCCTACTGGACAGTCCCTTCTTTCATCCGGAGTCAAATTATCAATTGCACCGCTTATCATATTTATTTTTATTCGCGAATGATCTCGCTCAGTCCTATAAATTCCGCGAAGAATACCACTATCATCTAATATTGCAAAAATTTCATCATTGGATGTTGATAAAACAATATATTCTTGGGTTGGCACGGGCACATATCTATTTAGTTCTGCTCGAAATTTAATTGGCATACTGGCGGGAATAACGTATCTTCGGAATTCAAATTTCTGGTTGCGATTTGTGCGAGGAATGAGCCGAACATATCCAAGTTCTTCTATTCTGCATCCAAGTACTCGATCTGAAGGAGGCTTGCCCTGAGGAGAAATGGATCTGGCACGAAGTGGAGGCTCCTGAGCAGATGCCCGGTCAGGTGAATGTTGTCGTCGAACATCAGAAGAAGAAGAAGGACGAGGATTACGTTCGATATTAGGTTTCTCGTCGGGCTGTAAACTGCATTCTGCAAGAAGAAATATAAGATTCTTTTTTTTTTGTTCAGCACATTCATGTCTAATATCTTTAGCTGAATTCAAGGTTCCTTTGCAGAAAGCATCTTTCTGATGATTCAATACAAATTATGAGGAATAATTTTCTAATATACGAACTCCCCACCGTACATTTTTCTTGTTAAATAAACATTTATTTTTTTTAGAAGCCAAATCGAGAATTAAGTTGCCCTTATTTCAAAATTCTCTAAGGAAGAGCTGAGCGACAAAACTTTCATGTTCAAAATGCTAAGGCTCACCGTGTTTGAATTTAAGTCAACTCATTGTATCATTTTTAGGATTTATTATGAATTCAATAACAATATCCTGGAATTCCCATGAATCCCATTGAACTCTTTTGAATTCAAAAAACATTAGACACATTAAGTTACTTTTCGTTAGTTTTAGTCAAATTTTGGGTTGACAATTATTATATCTAGGAACTGTATTTAAATACAAAATCTCAGTTGCAACTAAGATTTAGACTTGACTTGAGTTTGGTCTGTTTACCGACTTTTATTTTCTATATTTAAATATATTAAGGAATTCATGTATTTATATGCATATTAATAATGATAATGATATATAACATAAAATATACTAGCTGTTATCCGCGGTATGAGAACCCAAAGAATATGTGTGCATAATTTGGTGCCGAGTGGTGAAAAAACTATGGATTTCCATAAGCATCATACGTTGTAGGCCACTTGATTTTATAAATCAGGTAATAATATAAAATTTAATGATACGTATATGCATATACGATCATCTTCTTCTATGTTAACATTATTGTAAATTATTTAATTGCAATTTGTTAATCCTTTTTCAAGGGAAATTCATCATTTTTTCTTTCCTATTTTATATTTTTTTGATTTTTTGAAAATTGGACTATTTGGTAGAAAATGTTTTCGCAGGTTTGAAATTTAACCATTTGATTAGTAATTCAAATATCGTTTTTAAAAAATAATTAATTCTACCTAAAAATTAAACAACTTTCTTGGAAATTCATCTTCTTTTCTTGAAAATTCAACTATTTCAAGAAAAAATTAGCTTTATTGTTGAAAATTCTTCTGTCTTAATTGAAAATCCAAATCTTTGTTCAGGAGGCCAACTGTTTGATGAGGAATTACCAAATTAATTTGTTAAGGTTCTACTATCTGCTTGAAAACCCATTATTATGTTAAAAAGTGATTTCTGTGTGGTAAGCTTAATAGTATATTATGCAGCAAGGGGGAAAAGAGGGACATAATTCATGAGCGTATCTTTCCAGTGCGAGTCATGGGAACCGATTTTAAGTGCCGCTCTTCAAGTGTGTAGGTATATAATCGCCATGTGTATCTATGGTGTCATCATTTTCGACGTCATAGACTATCAAAACAATATGGGCGAGAAAAAGTAGTCTCAAGTGGACCTAAATAAGATCACTGGTGGGAACCCAGAATCGTTTCTTTGTGCACTGAAAATAACAGCATGAAGTTATACTTTTCAAAAATAGGACGCGAAAAAAAAATGCCGTAAAGAAAAAAAATCTTTAGTTTTCACAGTGTCAATATACAAATGGCTATAATATGAATATACGCTGAAAAGGGGGACTTGAGTTTCGCTCCGCAGGCCTGATAAATAACCGTATTCATGTATGTCTTATACGAAATATAATAAGAATTACAGCTAGATTATATTATTATATTCACCAATAGAATTAACAATGTTCGCCAAAGTGAAAACAAAAGTACAGACCATCCGCATTTTTGCAAAAAAAAAGAAAAAAAGGAATCAATGCATTAGTGAATGGTTTGGTTAACAACTGTATACTTGGAATATTCCATTACATCATCAGAGTACAAATATATACATAAGCAGACGTTATCTCACATATATGTGGAATAACGACACCATCAGCTTTAAGATTGTCTCTCGCAAATACTGATTTTATTTGATATTATTTATTATGAACATTTTAATTAAGAAATTCTCATCTCAAATTAATTGTATGTGAACAGTATGAGAGTAAATTTAGGGAAAGTAAAATATGGAGAAGTGAGGGAAGAAATGAGATTGGAAGTGTGGGATGTGAGGGAAGCGGAAGTAGAGAAAGGAGAAGTCAGGAATTTGGAGAGATAGAAAGTATGAGAAGTGTGGGATGTGAAGAATGTAAGGGGCTGTGATGTAGAGGAGAAGAATTTAGAGAAGTAAATATGTTATATTATTATATATTCACCAATAGAATCAAGAAAGACAGCAAAAGCAAGGAATAGAATACCCACTTGGATCCTCATTTTTTACTAATCGAGTAGATGAGAGTGAATGGCAGTAGATGATACTGATTCAGCGATAAAAGGAACTTAAATTGAAATGTTTCCATATATTTGTATATACTAGTAAGCTTTTCGTATTCCGCGTAGCCGATTGTGATTTGCTGGCTCCCCTTGTTGACTTCCTGCCCCACTCACGCAAAAAAATATCTACTTCGTATATAGACAACCGCCAGTCGCTATCTTACTCTCCATCGTAAATTTAGGCGTGGAGGCAAACATTTTATTTAACAACGATCTATCATAGAGATTTACCGGTCTATGTCCTTGCACACCTGCATGTTATAGAACAAATAGCGGTATCTGAAAAATTATATCGACATAGTTTAAACAAATGTATAGAAAACAGATCTTTATTCCTCTAATTTTATCTCTTACGAGGCGAAATTTCGAAATTCTATGAAGAAGAGTTGAGCGACAAAAGTTTCAGGTTCAAAATGATTAAGGCTCACAGTGTTTGTATTTAAGTTAACTCATTGTTTCATTTTTGGGATGAATTCTGAATTTGTTAAGATTATCCTGGAATTCCTATAAACTTGATTGAACTCTTTTGAATTCAAAAAACATTAGAAACATTATTAATACACGTTAGTCACTTTTTGTTAGTTTTAGTCACATTTTGGGTTGAAAATTATTATATCAAGGAACTGCATTTAAAAGCAAATCTCATTTTCAACAAACGTTCAGACTTGATTTTAGTTTTTTCTCTTTACCGACTTTTATTTCCTAAATATGAATATATTAAGAATGCATGCATTGACATACATATATGATGATGATAATAATATATAATATACTAGCTGTTATCCGCGGTATGAGAGCCCAAAGAATATGTGTGCATAATTTGGTGCCGATTGGTAAAAAAAACTATGGATCTCCATAAGCATCATAAGTTCTAGGCCACTTGATTTTATAAATTTGATAATAATATATAATATAATGATAAGTATATGCATATACAATCATCTTTTTTTATATTAACATTATTCTAAATGATTTGATTGCAATTTGATAGTCCATTTTAAAAGGGAATTCGTCATTTTTGCTCTTCTATTTTATATTTTTTCGAAATTTTTCAAAATTGGACTATTTGGTAGAAAATGTTTTCGCAGGTTTGAAATTTAACCATTTGATTAGTAATTCAGAAATTATTGTCGAAAAATAATTAGTTTTACGTAAAAATTAAACAACTTTCTTGAAAATTCAACTTCTTTGCTTGAAAATTCAATTATTTCAAGAAAAAATTAGCTATTTTATTGAAAATTCCTCTGTCTTAATTGAAAATCCAAATCTTGGTTCAGGAGGCCAACTGCTTGGTGAGGAATTACCAAATTAGTTTGTTTAGGTTCTACTGCCTGCTTGAAAATCCATTATTATGTTGAAAAGTGATTTCTTTGTGGTAAGCTTATTCGTATATTGTGCACCAACGCGGAAAAGAGGGACATTATTCATGATTGTATCTTTCCAGTGCGAGTCTTAGGAACCGACTTTAAAAGCCGCTTTTCAAGCTCCTAGGTACCTAATCTCCATGTATTTCGATGGCATCATAATTTTCGATGTCATAGACTGTCAAAACCATAAGGGTCAGAAAAATTAGTTTCAAGTGGTACCCAAATAAGACCACTGGTGGGAACCCAGAATCGTTTCTTTGTGCAATGAAAATAAAAGCATGAAGTTGTCCTTTCCAAAAATAGGACCCAAAAAAGAAATACCGTAAAAAAAGAAATCTCCAGTTTTTGCAGTGTAAATTTACAAATGGCTTCTATACGACTATACGCTGAAAAGGGGGACTTGAGTTTCGCTCCGTAGGCCTGATAAATTGCCGTATTCATGTATGTGAATCAAAATCATGGTTTTAAGAAATTGGGAATGTGACTCAGTGGTCGGGATTTTTCTGTCCAATGTACTAACATGAAAATTAAAAGTGGTTTCATATATTTTATTACTCTAATTCTGAGTTGATAAATAAATAAATTGATAAATAAGATTATAGTATATACTTAATTTAAACTTAATATCTCAAGCGCGACTTTAGATTTTAATATTAGATTTTAATTGTATACTTTTGTAAGTTTAGATTTTCAGATTAGATTTTTGTGCTAAATACTAACGTATACATTTATTGTGTGTTTCAGGTACGTGCGACTCATACCGTGGATTATTTTCTATTTCGAAATATAATTTGATGATCGCATTGGTATGTAAAAGATGGTATTGGACAATTTCAAACTCTTTATATCAACATTTTTTATTCTGAACTGAGTTTTCTCTATTGAATTCTATTGAATTTTTAAATAAAACATCAAGGTTTCTATGCTCACCTGGAAAACTTGGAATTGTAGGGGAATCTTCAGAGTACAAATAATTAAGCAGCCATTATCTCATATATGTAAAACAACGACGTTATCGGTGTCAAGAATGTGATGGTAGGGAGATGTAGGAGAAGTATGGGAGTGAATTTAGGGGGAGTGAAATATTGGGAAGAGATGGGATTGGAAATGTGGGATGTGAGGGGTTGCACAGAAAAAACTTAGGGTAAATAGTGTTGCAGGTAATTTCGTATTTTTACCTGTTCGTATTGGTAAAACACAAATATTACCCTCGATGTGCAGAAACTGTCTTTTGTTCTCATGAAAGTTGTCACCACCGTCTTCAAAATTGGAAGCCACCAGCTTTGAATCGCTGAAGTGAAGTTAGCTGATGGTTGGTGTAACAGGCAAATCGGATAAGTTCGGCTTCATAAAGGCTGTTTTGCCGAATCGTTAGAACTGTCAAAAGTTCCCCACAAGCGTGGGTAAAACCAGAAAAATACCGAGATGTGCGGGTAAAGTTTACCCACATCGGGCAATTTTTGTTGCAGGTAATCTTCACCCCGAAATCCGAGTAAAGTTTACACTTAGTTTTTTCTGTGTGGGAAGTAGGAGGAGCTAGTGTAA
Source organism: Andricus quercusramuli (assembly GCA_932178445.1). Classification (NCBI taxonomy): domain Eukaryota; kingdom Metazoa; phylum Arthropoda; class Insecta; order Hymenoptera; family Cynipidae; genus Andricus; species Andricus quercusramuli. The sequence continues at coordinate 9,692 of CAKNXH010064080.1, read as the reverse complement.
TTGAGGGATGCGAGGGGAGCGGAAGTAGAGAAAGGAGAAGTCAGGTAATTGAGGAGGTAGAAAGTATGAGACATGTGGGATTTGAAGAATGTGAGGGGTTGTGATGTAGAGGAGGAAGAAGTAAGAGGAGTACAGATGTTATATTATTATATATTTACCAATAGAATAAAGAAAGACAGCAAAAGGAAGGAATAGAATACCCACGGTGATCCTCATTTTTCACTAATCGAGTAGATGGGAGTAAATTGTAGTATATTTATATATTATATATTATATATATATATATTACATATATATTTCCATGTATATGTACATACTAGTGGGCTTTTCGTATTCCACGTAGCCAATTGTGATTTGCTGGCTCCCCGATTTCTTTATTCATTTTCAAGCCTCATTATTAAAATTAAGGAGCGGGAATTTTTGAAGAAAAATCCTGTTCCCTACTATTTTTGGGGTGTGCTCTTTCAGAATCTGAGCACAAAATTGAAATATTTCCTCCAGAAAATTAAATATGGCGGCTTTTATGTCGGTGCACAAAAATCATGTAGTTTGATAGTATACTTTCGGTTTTCAACATTAAAGTCGTTATCATTTTCAAAATGGTGATTTTTCACTTCAACATTTTGAGAAAATATACGCTTCACTCAGATTCCCACGAATATTAGCGAAAGTGGCTGTGCGCAGGTTTTTGGAGTCTCTGAATCCGAATCCAGGGTCAGATTTTCGAAATTCAAGATGGAGAATTAAACATAGCAAAAATTAATCAGTTTTCAACATTTTGGCCGCCATATTGGATCCGTCATTTTGAATTTCGAAAATTTGACACTAGATTCGTATTCAGGGACCCCAAAAACCTATCTACAGCCACTATCACTAATATTTGTTAGAATGTGAGTGAAGCGTCCACATACCTATATTTTTTCAAAATTTTCAAGTGCAAAATCACCATGTTGAAAATTATAACGACTTTTATGATGAAAGCCAAAAGTATACTGTCAAACTACATGATTTTTGTGCACCGATGGTAGAAGAAAGTGTGAAGTATCCTCGCGATTTCAATGTGAAAAAAAATCATGAAAAAAAAATTGTCTCAAATTTTTCATATTTTTTGACATAAAAGCCGCCATATTTGATTTTCTGGAGGAGACATTTCAATTTTGAGCTCAGATTCTGAAAGAGCATACTCGAAAATAAAATAGAACATGGTTTTCGTTTGAAAATTCCCATTTCTTAATTATAATGAGGAGGCTCGAAAATGAATAAAAAAAATCACAGTTCTTCGCCGTTAATGGGTTAAGCAAAGGTCTTAGAGAACCGATCTTTATTCCTCTAATTTTATCTCTTCCGAGGCTTCATTCTTGCACGAATTACTATGATGAATTCACGTGATATCGTTTGTTTGTTTTCAAAATGTATTCACTGAATATAATTAACGAATATCGGAAGTGTTAGTGAATAGATTTCCCGTGACACAGTAGGAACACGTTTCGTTTTTGTCAAATTACAGTGTATTTAATGACTACAAGATAAAATTCTTTGTAATTTTCCTGACGTCAATTTGTAATCCCCTCGAAAGCAACGTAGTCGTTGGCTAAACACGTATTTTACGTTCATTCTGTATTTTTATACTTTTCCAAATTACAATAATGAATCAAGAATAAAAAATAATAAAATTCCACACTTTAGAGCCCAAAGTGCTCTTAAAAGAGAGGGAATGGGGTGATTTTTTTCTGAAAATAGAGGGATGATAGAGAAATAAATTCTTTCAAACACCACTAATGTTAATACCATATGCAAAACAATATCAAACGCTTTCAATTCTTGAGATTTTATGTGACAAAACGTTGCATCGTCAACAAAAAAGTTTAATTTTCAACCGGCAAAGATTTCTTACCAAAAGAGATAAATTTTTAACCCAAAAAGTCAAACTTTCAATTCAAATATTTGATTGCTCAACCAAAAAATTGATTTTTAACCAATCACTTGCCAATCGTGTTTGTGGTGAGCCCACACATATAGTTATTTACTACAAGAAACTATCCACCTAGACACACTATTCGAATTAGGTAGTGTCACGCCTACCCCAAAAGGGAAATGGCTTAATGGTATACATACATACTTGCCACCAGTCACTTTCAAAACTTTGAATTAAAAGAATGATTTACATCTGGGCCGCCTCCATGTGGCACAGAAAGCATCCTTCAGAGCGCCAAGACTAATGACTTCTAAGAAAGAAAAAATATACGTCATTAGGATTTTAGGGAGATGTGCGAAGAAAGCTACAATTTAGTAGAATCAATGCTTTTACAATAATTCATTATAATAAAATGTGTCTCTGGTTCCAATCGTGTGCAAAACCACGAATCTGGCCGACGTATCTTGAACATTGCCCTGATTGGTCAAAAGCCCCACCTAACTGAATTGGTATTATATCCATTGTCCATCTTGATGTTATCAGGGTGTTTTAAGATTTCGAATGCTTCTCTATGTTTTGTAAACTAGTGCGTTCAAGAAAGACAATTTACCATTTTGTTCAATTTCCACGTTGGACTGGATATAGGGGTGTGATAAATGGATGGAAACGGAAAACTTGTGTAGCTCATCTAGTCCACGTCTCCAGATGAAAAAAGTGTTATCAAAGTAACGGCACCAACATTCTGGTTTAAGCTTGGATTGGTTGAAGATTTTAGTTTCCAGATATTTCATAAAGATGTTGGCTATTACAGGTGAGATTGGACATCCCATTTCTGCTCCTCCTGTTTTTTCGTGGAAGTGGTAATTGAAAGTGAAGTAAGTATTATTGAGACAGTGTTCCATCAAATTTATGCGATCGGAGGGAAGTTTGCCAAGGATTGATTAATATCGATTGTATCAGAGATTGGTACTTTCGTAATAAGAGGAACCACGTCGAAACTCACTTGGATGTCTTGGGATTGAATGTGAATCTGTTCATCTTTTTGATGAAGTCAAAAGAGTTTTGGGCGTGTGTGATACAGTTTCCTGTGAAATGATTCAGTTCTTTCATAAGAAAGCGTCCTAGGTTGTAATTTGGTGAGTTTATTGCGCTGACGATCGGTCTGAGTGAGATGTTGTTTCTGTGGATTTTTTAGGAGTCCGTGAAGTTTTGGAGAGATGGGATTAATATGTTTTAATTTAGATATTGTATCGCTGTCAAGTTTTGAGTCTTTTATAAGGGTTTTTATTTTGCTGACTATTGTTCTTGTGGGGTCTTTTTAAGTTTTTCATATGCATCCTCAGTAAGAAGGTCCATGATTTTATTGTTATAGTCTTCTTTATTCATTATTGCTGTTGTGTTGCCTTTGTCTGCAGATTATATTATGATGTCTTTATTCCGATTGACTTTTTCAATTGCTGCTTCTTCTTATTCTGTTAAGTTTGAGGAGGGAAGTTGAGCTTGGCGTAAGATGTTGGCCGTCCTACGCCGTATGTCATTCGCTTTTCTGGGTGGAAGGGTATATATTGTGGATTCCAAAATACTGATAATTTCTTCTTTCAAGACTTTGGAGGGAATTACTGCAAAATTATGTCCTTTAGATAAGGCCGAAATCATTGTATTGCTGAGATGATGATTAGAGATGTTTTTACTGTATTAGTTAGTGGTGTATGCCTCACTGGAAGTAATTTGTCAAATTTTATCTCTTGTTTTTGAGTGGAAAGATCTTCAATCCGGTGAAATTGGTCAAATGATGTGCAATCCAATGTAGACAAAATGTAAAAAATTAGGCTATTTGAATAGATTAAGAAGACCTGAGCTTACTAAAAGTGTTACTTTGAGTAAGAAAACTCTCCCTGTAGAGTTCTTTCATAAGATGGACATTAACGCACGCAGCGAATCTCCTATTTATAGTTTAGCAGAAATTTTTATTCTACAGGTAGACATTTTTTATGATTGCTTAGCAATTACGTAATATTTATTTGTGTCCTTGATTGAAATCTGGAGAGTCTGATTTGGTCTTGATTTCACGATGTAAAAAAATGTTCGGAAACAATTTACCGTATTTGGTGATGGGTTAAACCCAAGATTTCGAACCAATGATTTTTCTGGAAAAGCTTGGTCTTTCAAGCTACATACTTTTTACATTGTTCAATAAACTAATTTGAACATAGGTGAATTCAACGCAATCTAAACGTTCAAAAGGTGGTGATTTTGCTTAATACGCCGTAACAGACCTCTTTTATTTGGTGAAGTTTTTTTCATTGTTCTCAACATGGAAAATGATACTTTGAGTGTGACAAATTCAATCGCAAATTTACCTAGACTTACCGTAACTTTTCAGGATAACTCTAAGAGGAGATGTTTACAAACAATAACAAATTGTTCAAGAGTTCATGTTTTTTGACTTTAATGATTGATAATCACTCTGATTGATGAGTCAAGATAAGCGAAAAATTAAAGAAACAACCGCAACTTCCCAGGATCAATCTACAAGAATATTGTTATAAATAATAATGCATGGTTACAACAATGTACGTAAAAATGAAGCCATGCGTAGAATGAAGTATTTCATATATAAAAAACAAGTTGCATTGAAAACCACCAAACATAATAATAATGAACGCTGAAACCTGTCAAAAGCCAAATTTTCACTTATGAGCTATTTTCAGAAAGTAATTACTCGATTGACCTCTATGGCTAATTGTGAAGAAAATGTCCAGGCTCAACTCGCCTCACTTCATATGTGAGATTTTGAATCAAAATCACGGAAAGGTTTTTTTCCTAATGAGAAATACGTGTTGAAGGCGATTTTTTAACATTTTTGTCTTCATATAAACAGTAGGAAGGCAATCGTGATACTTGTAAACAGGCTACGTCACATCCACCAAGGTAACGTATTTACAAGAGGGTCTCCTCCAAAATGATGAAATGTAAATATTCACACACTCAATCAATTTTAACTTGCTTTTTTCACGCCTCGTGTTTCGGCTCGCAGAAAATATTTGTTTAATTTCTAATGAATTGCAATCAACAGGAGCGGTCAAATTTGAATTTTTCAAAATCATTCCAACAGTTGTTGTGATAATCTTGTAGGGTGTTCAAAATGCAACGTTTTTTTCTCCTTGAAATTTTTTCATATCGTGCGTTGTTTCGCCTAAGATGTTTATTTTCATTTGTTTTTTGCAATATTGTAAATTCTACAACCCCTGTAATTTTCTTTTTGTCAAAAAAAGTCATTAAGGTAAGTTGTTCTTCTTTTTGAGTACTATGAACAGCCGTGCATAAAATAATTTCTAAATCTTAAAACAAATTGGTCTCAAAAATTTTGAAAACGCTCTAGCTTTTCGAATTTTCATCCAAAATAGCTGGCTTACGAACTTATCCTTCAATTTTTGAGAATCGTATAGTGTATCAAAGGCCAGTCTAATAGATTATTTTTTTCAAAAGTTATCATGCCTAAAAGGCGGCCGATAGGCAACGATTGCACGGGTGTGAAGTTAGCTGCCCAAGCGAAGCGAGGGCTGATATCACACGAGTGAAATCGTTGCCTCACCCGAGTCATGCATACAATGTTTCATCATATCGATAATCGAAAATTCGACTTGAAATAACTGTGGGGCGGGTCGACAATCAAATTTCCAACCCTAGGGAAGAAAGTGACAGATCAATGCAAATGGCGCCGCCATTTGCATTTTTCATCATTGAAATCGATTTTTCCCAAAAAAGAGAGTTTCTTAGCTTCAAGCAGAGAAATAAGAAGGCTACAACTTTTTCTCTGGGGAGGAATAGATGCGCAATGAAGTTCTGCATCTAGATATTGTCTTTGAAAATTGACATTCAAAATTTCTTCAAAAAGCATCCAGGGATCTTCCCAATTCCAGCAGAATAATTTTATGAGCCATAATTTAAATTGGCAGATCAATGAACATAGTACCAAACATTACATGGGGCCCAAAAATGACATAAAGACATTAACAAGACAAAATGAAAAACAAACAAAAGGGGACTTCTAAATCATACCCGTTAATGGCTTTTTTAGAAGAATTTGTTGACTTACAATTTACAACTTAGGCAGTGCACACTCTTTCTCCTATTTCTCTCTTTACTGCAATTTTATTCTTCTTTGTTCAAATATTCGAAGTTTGGTTGAATTTGCAGCTTTTGCAGGTCTTTGCAGCTTGAAAATTGAGCTATCTCGTTAATTGAATAATTTCTTTCAAGGTCAACTAGTTGGTTTAAAATTTATCTTCATTGGTTAAAAATCGTCATTTTGTTGAACATTCACCTTCATCGGTTGACAATTCAACTGTCTTTTGAAAAATTCGTCGTTTTGGTTTGAAAATTCTACTATTTGGTTAAAAATTCAGCTGATTTGCTAAGAAGTAATTTCTTTTTCTTTAAAATTCAACTATTTGGTTGTGTTCAACTCAAAAAAAATAAAATAAAAATTCAACTAAACCGTAAAAATGTAACTTCTTTGTTAAAATTCGTCCGTTTTTTTCAAAATTTAACCATATGGTTGTTGAGTTATCCTATTCAAAAACAAGAGACGAAAAAAAAGGTAACGTGCAAAAAGGAATCTCTAATTTTTACAGTCTAAATATACAAATGATTATTATATGACTATTAGCTGGAAAGGGGGAACTTTAGGCTCGCTCCGCAGTCCAGATGAATAACCGTATTCATGCATGTATCATATGAAATATAATAAGAATCAAAGATGATAAAGTCCTTTAAAATGTAATCAAAATTCTTTAAAGCACTCAAAAACTTTGCAGTATAAGAAATCTTTTCATTGTCTGAAATCGCGAGAAATCATTTAAACCCATTGGAAAACGCTTGAAATAACTTAAAATAATTAGGATATTCTGTAATCATCGAAGCCCTATCAAATTTGTGATACTTTCTTACAAAACGTTCAAAAACTACATCACACTACCAGAATATAACAAACTTTTTTGTAAATTTATCTTTCCAGTTGAAACTGCAACTATTAAATTTTCCATTGAAAATTATTACTTTTTTTTTTTGAAAATTCAATTAATTCGTTGAAAATTACACTACTTTGCTAAAACTTCATTTTGTTGGTTGAAGTTCAATCTATTTTGTTGAAAATTAATTTTTTTTCGGTTGTACATTAATTTGTGTAAGTTGTAAATCAAACTGCTAGGTTAAAAGTTCAACAAGGTTGTCTAAACATTTTTTAATTGGCTTAAGATTGAACTCTTCTAAAGAAATTAGTATTCTTTTAGTTGAAAATTGATTTTTTCACTGTAGATTTAAGTGTTATATTTCTGTCCTAAAATCGACCATATTTTCTAGATGTATATATATTATTTTATTTATTTTTTATTATATTTTCATCATGCTATTTGTTCATTTCATAAACAAATGGTATAAAAAATGATTTAAGTAATGAACTAGTAATAGAAAAATTACGTGTACATCGCAAGGCAGAGATGAATCGAGTCTTTCGTAATATTTCGCACATTATATTTTTTTAGTTTTCCAGTTTTTTGTTTATAAAATTAATAAATAATATCGAATGACACCTTCTTATGATCCACTACACATTGTCGATACAAGAAAGTGATTGTTTGTCAAAATGTTACCTTGAAATCAAATACTTAATATTGATAATATAATTTTATTCGACATTATAATTTTTCCATAACAAATAGTGTTTCTTATGAATAATTTCTCGCTTGCACACACTCTTGTGCATTGAAACCAAAAGATAATAAAAGTCGCAACGTTGTGCCAAATGATAGACGAAAAAGAAAAGAATTAACATTTGTTTATTATTTGCATTGATGTAAAATTTTTAACCATAACAATTCAAAAATCGCTTCCACATATCAGTTGTGAACGTCTCTGCGCGTCTCAAAATTATGTAACTCTCTGAATTTTGGATATTCGATGAAAAAAAAATTGAATGGTTTCGTAAGGATTAGCAAAAGATAATACAAAAGAAGCCTTGATAACCATAATACATTCGCATTCAAATCTTCTTATTTAATTTTGATTCGACTACGGATCACAAACAATATTATATCTTAGTTTATCGTCTTTCTATCGAATTAATGATACACATGCTGTAGACTGTCTTCATTGGAAGCAACTTCTTTAAACCAACGTGGAGAGATTGGGTAACGCCTGCCTACGAGACATTCCTTTAATTCTTTTTTTTTTAGTTGATAAAACAATATATGCTTGGGCTGGCACGGGCATATATCTAGTCGGTCCTCCTCGCAATCTAATTGGTAAACCGGCAGGAATGACATATCTTCGAAATTCGAATCGCCGGTTCTGATTTGCCTCGGAAATAAGCCGAATATATCCAAGTTTTGCAAGTGAATATCCAAGTACTTGATGAGAAGGCGGCCAGCCCGGAGGAGATCTGGACTGTCCGGCAGAAGAAGAAGAAGAACTAGGATTGCGTTCGACATTGGGCTTCCGTTCAAACTGTAGTGAATCGTAATTTGTAGAAGTTCTGATAAAACTGTTTGATAACATTAGTTGAGTTTTGCCTACTGGACAATCCTTTTTTTCATCTGGAGTCAAATAATCAACCGCGCCGCTCATCATATTTATTTTTATTCGCGACTTATTTGTATCTGTCCTATAAATTGCGCGAAGAATACCACTGTTATCTAATATTGCAAGAATGTCAGCATTGGATGTTGATAATACAATATATTCTCGGGTTGGCACGGGTACATATTTATTCACTTCTTCCCGAAATCTGATTGGCATACCGGCAGGAATAACGTATCTTCGGAATTCAAATTTCTGGTTGCGATTTCTGCGAGGAATAAGCCGAAAATATCCAAGTTCTTCTATTCTGCATCCAAGTACTCGATCTGAAGGAGGCTTGCCCTGAGGAGAAATGGATCTTTCTCGAAGTGGAGGCTCCTGAGCAGATGTCCAGTCAGTTAAATGTTGTTGTTGAACAGCAGAAGAAGAAGAAGGACCAGGATTACGTTCGATATAAGGTTTCTCGTCGGGCTGTGAACTGCATTCTGCAAGAAGGAATACAACATTCTTTTTTTTGTTTGTTTAGTACATCTATGTCTAATATCTTCAGCTGAATTCAACGTTTCTTTGCAGAAAGCATCTTTCTGATGATTCAATACAAATTATAAGAAATAATTTTTAATTATACGAACTCCCCACCGTAAATTTTTATTGTTAAAGAATGATGTATTTTTTTTAGAAGCCAAATAGAGAATTGAATTGCACTTACTTCAAAATTCTATGAAGAAGAGTTGAGCGACAAAAGTTTCAGGTTCAAAATGATGAAGGCTCACAGTGTTTGTATTCAACTAAACTCATTGTTTCATTTTTGGGATTTATTCCGAATTTGTTAAGATTATCCTGGAATTCCTATAAACTTCATTGAACTCTTTTCAATTGAAAAAACATTAGAAACATTAATAACACACGTTAGTCACTTTTTATCAGTTTTAGTCACATTTGAGCATGTCAGAGCAAAAGAAAGACTCCGCAGAGCCGTGAGGAAAAACGAGACAAGTACCGTTAGATAGAGAAACTCTTACGCAGAATGCCTGAAGTGCAAGACAGCGCAACGATAATTGTCTCGCTTTTCCTCACGACTCTGCGGAGTTTTCCTTTTGCTCTGAGGTGCTCATTTTGGTTTGAAAACTATTATTAACTTTTATTTTCTATATACAGGGTGTCCGTGTATTCAAAATACATATTTGTATTTTCTGAT
>CAKNXH010064079.1:0-11441 GCA_932178445.1 Andricus quercusramuli | reverse complement strand
CTTTCTGCCCGTATTAAAACTAAAGCTATTAGCAACAAAATATGAATTTGAAACAAAAGGTTAATATTATACGATACGAGTTGAATTTTCAACCCAAAAAGACGAATTTTCAACAAAACAGTGGAATTTGCAAAAGAAATTATGTCTTTTTAAGAAAATTGTTAAATTTTCAAGTAAATAATAAAATTTATAAGTAAAAAGAAAATCTTCAAGAATTTTTTTTGCGAATTTGCAAAAATTACGTAGATGAGTGAAGGACCCCTCCCCTCTACCGTAAGAAGTTGTAACAAAATGTCTCGCCCCCCCCCCCCCGTTCAGACGTTACGTAATTTAAGTACGGTCCCATAGTGGTAATCAACTAATTGCTTGATAAAAATAAATGAATTTAATTGGCACTATATATGATAATTGAAAAAAGAAATGGAAAACGTGAAAAATGTCAAAATTTGAGAAAACTTCACAATGGTGCGACGTTCTGGACATTGACACAATAAGGTCATATCTTGAACATGTAAACCCGAAGCGTCATAATCCACTGCAGCCCACAATTCTTGAACGATTTTGATGTATTTTTTTTACAAATTCTCAGGATGAAATCCTGCAGAACGGCTTCAGGCGTGATTTTTCAATTTCATTTTGCGGAATTTATTATCTAAACAAATAGAACGTCAAAATTGAACATTTTACGAATATTCTGCTTCTTTCGATGAAAAAACTTAAGGGAAGTCGCTCTTCATCAGAATGATTGCAGATACACTTGAGGATCCTAAATATTAGGTTTAAGATTACATAAAATTGCTATAAACAATTTATGTAGACAATTATTATAAATATTCTGATAATTAAATTATATTTTTTCGAAGTTGTGTTTTTCTCATTAGGCAACTTTCATATTAATCCTACATTATAATAATAGCTACAGAAAAATATAAATATTCCATATTTTTATTGTTGATAACAATATTACGAAGAAATATAAAAATTCATCGTTTTCCATCGGGAAATTTTGTTTCTGCTGGAAACCATGTTGCAGCTATTTCAGTGGTTATATTTCATCAAAAAAGTGTGACACCAACTTGCAATTGTTATTGTTATTAACAATATTTTATACAAACATTCATAATTCATATTATTATTAAATAATAATAGCAAAGTGTATTTTTCATGAACAAAATATTTGAGAAAAATGATTTTGCTGTCATTTTTCTATACCATAATATTCTATGAGAAAAATATTTTCCTTTAATGAATATCATTGGATCGGATAAGGTGTATCTGGAAGTTTATGAATTTGCCTAAATCCTTAGGAATATCGCCCGGAAAATTAATCGAATCCACAGAAAAACTAATCCATTTTCGTTGTTCTGAAAATAAATACTTTATGTACTGGAAACAATCTGCATTAAAAACCGCCAAAAACTTGCAAAACCAATTTTTTCACTTATGGGGTTTTCCGGGACCGTATAAAACAGACTTATGGAAGTGATATTCAAAAAGTAATATGTGATATGCTTCTCTGGACCACCCTAGCGAATATACTAAACTTGGAATATTTTTTCGTAAAGATGAACGTTCTAAAAAAACAGTTAAATTTTTGATAAAAAAAGATGACTTTTTGACAAAATAGTAGAAATTCTAGCCCAAGAAGATGTATTTTTAACCAAATAGTAAAATTTTTATCTAAAAAAGATCAATTTTCAAACAAATAATTGCTTTTGCCATTGAAAATGGTCAGTATTTGAACAAAAATGGAATGGTGGAATTTTCAGTTTAAAAAATTAATCAATCAACAACAGTTATGTTCAACTAAATAGATGGATTCCCACAGTGGGAGTCTGTAACCCATACGTGGCGCGTCCCCGGGTGGCGGACAGGGGAATGCTCGCTGGAAACAGAGGGTAGGGCTGAAATAAAATAGGCCCCGCGGACCAAACAGACTAGGTGAAGGACACACCGAGAAAAAACCACGACCTCTTCCTGTTGCGGCCCTGTACCGAGGGTTCCTGCTGAATACGGTTACACTACTCAATAAGCAGTCGCAGGTAATGTCCAGGGATGGTCCCGAAGGAAAAACCTCCAAGCCAAGGCGTTAATCCACCGTGCCGAAGGCTGCGTGGCACCAGGGGTGTGGTGTTCCAAACGGTATCTCTAGGATACCAGGTCGCCTTCTAGAGTATGCAGACCTTACCCTCGCATGCGGGGCTCTGCGGGGGTTGACCTTTATTTCTCTAGCTACTCGTGGGAATTCTAATGGCGAATGAACAAAATTTAAATCGAAGTGGATCTGAGGAGTCTGAGGGAGAGTCTGATGAAGTGTGGGAACTCGACATCACTCAGGGGGCTTATGTGGACGCGGTGAAAGGGATGAAGGAGGGTAAAAAAATTTTTGCCGAGCTATCTGGTGTACTGTGCAAGATGCAGGAATTTAGCGATACCAGGCGAAATATATTTAATCCTATTAAGAACGGACTGGAGGAGGCAATTGAGCTAATGAACGAACTGGCACGCAAATTGCGCTACGCCGAAGAATCCTACAGTCAGGCGATAGAGGATTTTGGAGCGGAAGCTGCTGCAAAACAAAAGGAAAAGGCGGTTGCTAAAAAGAGGAATAAAGCGGTGGAAGAAACCAGTCAAACGGGGACCCAGACAGAAGAAGCAATGGAAACTCCCGCTCGGAAGCGCGAACGGGAGTCCACCCTGAGCCTCATCGAGGCGGGATCTTCTAAGCCGAAGAAAAAGAAGCCGATGACGCACGCTGCAACAGCAGCGTCCTCGACCCCGAAGAAGACAGACGAAGAGGACAGGCCTGACATTAACATCAGGGAGCAGGCGAGGAAAAAGGTGTGGACACGAGCTCGACCCGAGGCGGTTCTTATCAAACCGGCCGAGGGTCTAAGCTATGCCGAGGTCCTTAAGGACCTCAAACAGAAGGTGAAACCGGACACCCTTGGTGCAAAAATCAAGGGTGTCAGGCATACCAGAAATGGAGAGGTCCTTGTGGAGCTTGGACATGCAGCAGAGGGCAGGGCCGAATTTTCGGCTGCAGTGAGGGAGGCTGTGGGGTTGGGGGGGGGGGGGGGTACCGTGCGCGAGCTCATACCCCGTACCGAGATCGAGATCCTGGACCTCGATCCAACAACGGAGGCCGGTGAAGTCGAGGCGGCCGTTAGAAGCCACTTCGGAAGTCGGGGTGCTGGAGAAGTGAAGGTCAGCCTCACGAGAAAACCCTTCAGGGGCAACCTGAAGGCTTTCGTGGAGCTGGCCGAGGAACTGGCTGCGATGTTGGTACGCACAGGACATCTGCAGGTGGGTTGGGTGTCCTGTCGTGTACAGAAAAAGGCGGAAAGGGTTCGGTGCTACCGCTACCTGGGCTTCGGCCATATGGCAGCGGGTTGCGATGGCCCAGACCGCAGGAGGTCATGTTGGAGATCTGGCAAAGTGGGCCATAGGGCTGCGGCGTGCGAAAGTTCGCCGCAGTGCTACCTCTGCGCCACAAACGAAGATAAGCCCCGGACAGACCATCGTCCCGGGACAATGAGGTGTAGGGCGTTCCGAGAGGCAACCTTGTCGAGGAAGCCTCAAGGACGCGCTACCTAGACGAACAATACTCAACCAGGATGCCGAAGGCCGACGAGCCCGTTGTGTGGTACCGCCACACTACTGAGGACGATGCGTGCATCCTGGTTGGATGATAATCGGAAGAATGCCAAGCTGGCGCTCGAAAGTTGAAGTCGAAGCACGACTTAGTGGCCTTACCCCCATGTCCTTGAAGTAATGCAAAAGCGGTTCCGAGGACATGGGTTGGCGGGAAGAGGAGGTGAGTTTAGTGGGTATTACCGTTTTTTTAGGTGGAGGCCCACACTCAGTGCGTAAATGCATTCTCACCTCCTCAACAAAAAAAAAAGAAAAACAAAAAAATAGATGGATTCACAACAAGTACATAATAGTTGATGTTTCAATAAAAGTGGTTTATATTATAAATCCAAAACTGTTATGAAAAAAAATGTCAACCAAATTATACTGAATTTTCAACCCGAATCAATAATTTTCAACAAAAAAGTTCGTTTCAAACTAAATAATCAAATTTACAGCTGAAAATTATTAATAAAAGAGGCGAATTCTCAAGGAAAAATGTAATCATTGAATTTTTGAATAAAAAGTGTGTTATCGATTTCTTCTTTTATTCTTATTCTACTATCGTTGAGTCATATTCCTTGTATGAGTGAGAACCTTTCGTACCTCTTGTAAGAAAAATTTAGTCGTCATCCAAACGTTAAATTGAGAACTTGTCTCCTCGTTTCGGTGGACAAGTTCAAATTGAATGTATATGAATTTTGGAAATGATTTAAATATATCCTAGTTCGATTTTTTTTAGCAATTCTGTTAACATTGGATTAATTCGGTTTTATTATTTATTCTCAGTGACCTGTCCTTTAATGTACTTATCGTCAAAAATGTTTTTTAAACATTTCATCGTTTTCTTACGCAAACTTCTCTGACTCGCGAACACATCCGATTAGATTACATTTTTTCAGGGATTTCCCTTTTTTTTCAAAGGATCAAGAATTTCCAAGTGCACAAGGAATTTTTAAAACTGTGATTTTTGAATCGCCCTCATGCGAGCTGTTGTGAAATGACTACGATTGCTTCAAGTTTTTAAAAATGATTTATTATTCAGAAAATGAACATCGAAACCTACACCCTCATCAAATACTGAACACATTAAAATTTAAATTTGAAGAATTGGAAGAACAAAAAGCAGAAGATGAAGAAGAAGAATGAACAAGAATGTAGGTATCTTCCATCTTCCTGCATCGCGCCAACCAATGGCCAGGTGGTTTCTACTGACACACATAGTCTATATAATCTCTTTCGGGTTGATCTGAAACTAAAAAATGTTTCATTATTCAATACCAGTATTTTGAACTATTATCTTGAAACTATACTTCAATGCTTATATTCTCATTTCAATTCATCAAAATTTGCTTTGTTCTATAGTAAAATAATCTGTATTTTTCCAAAGAGTCTGTTCGAATCCGGCAAGTAGTGAAATTTTGAGAATTACTCTACCGTCGGAAATTGTCGGTACGACCAGCAAAATTAATTGAAAATCGCTACTGACTCTGAAACGTGATTACTCGTTAAAAAAAAGGAGCTAGAAACTTTTGTAGAAACACATTTAAAAGCTTATTAAATTTGGCGTTGAATGACCTCTAAACCATATATTTCTGACTTTTTGAAGCTAATATGCCACGTGAGAAGTTTACAAAAAATGCAAAAATTCCTCGACTTTAACTTGTGGCATGACCTAGAAAAGTTGTAGAAGAAATCTGAAATGGCTATTACACATTCTCTGAAGTCTTATCTTTAATTTGAGCGGATAACACAAGTTGAAGTCCAGATACAATATTCGAGAAATTCTTGTATTTTTTCAAAACTTTTCACGTGGTGTATTATCATCAAGAGTTCGAAAATATCTCTATTAGAGGAACTCTACGCGTAATGCAATAAGCTTTACAACAGTTTATTATAAGAGTTCCTCGCTCTTTTATTTGAAAGTGTAATCATTGACAATTTCGGACGGTGGTGTATTCTGATCGTTAACTTAAGTAGAGTGAAAACACCAAAGCCACAAGAATACGGCCACAAGAAAACATAATTAAATTTAAAAATTTTAAAACACGGCCAAAACTTCCCTTGCGTAATTAGTAACAATTTGTGACTCACGTGATGAGCATGTTAAACCATTGCAACATTTGCCCAATTCCCATTTCCCATTCACTTGTTTTCTACAGTACAAATCGGCACAATCGTTATCTTTTTTTTTATCAGCAAGAGCTCCAATGAGAAGCGCTCCATATACAAATGCGAACAAGACGATAATCGAAAGCTTCATTTTTATTGTTTGTCAAAAATATACACGAACTCTCCAGCTTCAGTCGCTGCTTATATACCAACTCACTCCCCCCCCCCCCATCCGGAATAAAAGCCAGTCATTAGCCGAATGTATAGCCCACTAAAAACAAATTTTATCAGTGAAAAACAAAATCGAGGAAACGTGTCTCTATGAAACACGTACGCCAAAGTACAGCATATTTACCTTGTGGAGGGATCCAGCCAATAAAACGAACGCGAAACTTAAAGAACAAACAAGATAAAGCAAGATAAATGTACATTAATTACACGTGATTTGTTCATGTACAACATATGAAAGGAATTTGTGTATTACTTGGAAAACTGTTAACGGAACGAATAAATGGAAAGAGAACCAGGTATTTTGAAATATTATCAAAAACATACACTGTTAAAAATTCCCGCATAAAACTTCCACTAAATGTATTGGAAGTTTATTTCCGAAATGTAGGGTAACGCTACAATGCATAATGTTGTACTTTTCAAATGCAACGGATCATGCAGCGATACATGAGTCAGATGAGGCGCATGCGCACAATTTTTGACTTATAAACGCTACAATACATGTATTGAAATTTCGGCATTCCAATACCGTGTTTGCAATTTTGGCTTACGCTTGTATTGTAGAAGTGTTGGAGAATTCCAAACATTTTTAACAGTGTAGACGACGCAGAAACTGGGCCAAGTACAATCAAAAGAAGGGCAGTAATACAGAACTAGATAACGCAATTTTTTGACGAAAATTGGGGTTTTCACCAGGTGCACCAGGTCGTTCAAGTCCTCATCTACGAGAACTTTTTAAGAATCTTAATTGTTTCAATCCCTAAAATTACTACCAATGATCTCTCTAAATCTGAGTTAGTAGAAAACTACTAATTGGTAGTAGTTTTCTACTAATTCAAATAGTGCCCATTCGTTTACTGGTAATTAGTAAGAATCTACTAATTCAATGTGTAAAAATAACTGACTGAATGAATTACTAACTATATTTACTAAAGGAATTGGTAATGCTACTTCTAAATGAATTGGTAAATCTATTGCTGGTTACTATTTCAAAGGGTAGTCTCAAGTAAATTTAAAAACTGTTTTTTCAACGAAGAGAAGTTTATTCAAATATAATATTCTATTATTAAAGTCGAATTAGGTCCGATTAAAGAACAAATTAGTTCAATCCAAATTGAAAACATGTTATTGTAATAATTCAAACTAGAATATTAATAATCTTAAAAGGTTTTTAAAGACAAAAACAACTGCGAAGTCGTAACTGTTTCTCCTTTGGCTAGATAAAACTAATAAAATATAATATAATCCTTGGGGGAGAGCTTTGTAAGTTTACTCCATACAATTTACGGTTGTACAGTTGTACACTTGTCTTTGATTGATTCCGGATACCCTCTACTTCCTTAGAACACGTTACTAGCATCCTAGAATACAAAATTTTTATTACATACTATTAGTTAGAATAATGATGTTGTTAAAGCGCTGTTGTTTGTCTGAGTGATATAAGTTAATGAGAAATCATATTTAAATGGTAGAAATGACATACTTCAGACCAATCAGTCGAAATTCGTTGTTAAAATTTTTTCATTTCTGTCGACGTTTCGAAAACTATAACGTTTTCCTCATCAGGACTTTGAAGTTCCGTTTCCATTCTTAAAATTCATCACATTTTTAATCAGAAAATTCCATTCCTCATCTGTATAAATATATGTAACATTAATTAATTATACATTATTAATACATTATTAATTAATTATACAGAGAGGAAGAGAGTTCTTAACAAAAGATGGAATACGCAATGACGTATCAACGACTTATAATATAAGGTGCTATAGTTTCTATGTAGACCTAATTAGAATATTGAATTTGAGCGTTAAAAAAAAAAAATTTTCATCAATGTATATAAACCTATAATGTGTTATTTAAAATAATTAAAACATAGAAAAAAATTCATCAATTCAAAATTTAAACGTTACAATTTTATTAAATTAGAGAATTCAAAATTATATTATAAATTGGACTATAATTGTTCAGATCTGAAATTATATTCAAACAATTATTACTGTTTTTCTTTCTAAAAAACATTTCTGCTATTAATCTTTCAAATTCATTAGGTTCATGATGTAATATACTATAGCATTATCCCAATCGATCAAATGTCCAGTTTCTACCTGATGTTTTGCTATGACTGTATGGTTTTTTGGATTTTGTCTAAAATTATCATGATGTTCTTTTATTCTTGTAGCAAGTAATCTACTAGTTTGACCCACATACCATTTTTCACAATTCAAACATTGAATTTTATATACTACATCAGTAAATTGAAAATTGTCTAATAAATCTTTTCCTAATTTTATGAATTTATCAAGTTTAGAATCAATTCTAAAATTTCTTGTAATATTAAAATCATTTAAAATTCTTCTAATTTCAAAAGATAACTTACCATGATATGAAATTGACATTATTGGTTTAAAATTTGAATTTCTTACTATTTTTGTATTATTTTGGTTAGAAAAAGAATCTGTAATTGTTTTGATTTTATTATTAACATGTATTTGAATAAATTCTATTGGGTAATTATTTAAAAGAAACTTTTTTAAAAATAAATTCTATATTTGTACTGTGAAATGATTCATCTGATAATTTTAAAGCTGTATCAATAAGATTTTTTATTATTGAAATTTTATGTTGTATTCGATGGTTTGAAAGAAAATTTAGATATCTGCCAGAATAAGTATTTTTACGGAACCAATCAGTTATGATATTACCTGAATCAGTTTTTATAACTTTAACATTTAAAAACGAAATAGAATTATTACTTTCAATTTCATGTGTAAATTTAAGCCTTGGATGATAAGGATTAAATTGATTTAATACAAAAAGTAGTTTATCTTTAAGTAATATAATGAACGTATCATCGACATATCTAAAATATGTGTGTGACGAAAAATTTAAATTTTTAATTACATTTGATTCTCAATCTTGCATAACTAAATCAGCTAATGTTGGAAAGATAGGTGAACCCATAGGTGTTCCAAAAATGTGTCTATAAAAATTGTTATTGAGTTTAAAAACTGTTTGTTCCATTACAAATTGTATTCCTTATTCAAATTTTTCAGTAGGTAATTCTGTATATTTTTTTATATGAATCCATCTACTTAATATACTATTGATAACTAAATCGAGTGGTACATTTGTGAATAGTGAAGAAACATCTAATAAAACCATGATATGATCTTGTGGAATTGTTTTATTAATTATTTTATTTTTAAATTCAAAAGAATTTTTTTACTTGATATTTTGGTACGATTAAAGCTTTTTTAAGAATATTATTGAAAATATTAGCCATTTTATAAGTAGGTGAGTTTACTAATGATACTACAGGTCGAAGTGGACAATTATCTTTATGAACTTTAGGTAAACCATAGATTCTAGGAATGTTAGTATCATGAACTAAAATATCTTTTCGTAATAATTCTTTATCTAAATAACCATTAATTCTCCAAGAATTTAACAATTTGAATGTTTTATTTTTCAATTCTTTTTCAGGGTTTTCATTTTATTTTTCATAAGTTTTTTTGTCATTTAATAATTCATGCATTTTATTATTATAAGATTCCTTTCTTAGTATTACTGTAATGTTACTTTTATCTGCATGAGTTACTAGTAATTGTTTATTAGCTTTAATAAATGTTTGTGTTTCCTTAGTGTTTTGTGCTAAAATTCTATCGATTTCTGTAATTTTAGTATTCTGTAAAAAATGTTGTGCAGTATTAATTATTCTATGTCTTAATAAATCACGTTCTTCATTATTTTCAATTAGCCTAATATTTGACTCTATATCTTTAACCATATTTGATTGATTAAACGAACTTACCTGTAAGTGAAGTTCTATCAAAATTGTATGAAGCGCCTCTTCCGAATAGATCACAAGTAGTACCCCTAACTTTTACCGGATTTGCCACAATATTCAAAGCTTTCAAAAAAGTACGCCAGTGCCGCCCCCGCCGCTCGGACACGTCTCCAAATCCTCATTTCGTTCAAAGTGCTGCCGTGATTTTTTGTTGGGTTTCTTTCTTGTAAGAAAATGGGTATTATATGGGTGGGACTGATCTATTCGGAAGAGGCGCTTCATACAATTTTGATAGAACTTCACTTACAGGTAAGTTCGTTTAATCAATCAATTGTATTACGCGCCTCTTCCTCTAGATCACAAGTAGATGTTTAAAGCCACGGCAGCTCAAATAATAATATCTGTTGATATCAATAAGAATATATATATAAATTGATTTTTTTTTTTTTTTATAACATCACAATGTTTAGAAACTGAAAAAAAAAATTGATTCTTATTCAATGAAATAAACCTTATTTAAGACACAATTATTACTTTTTTTGTGTTAGTATTGCATTAGCAAATGCCGTATTGTCTTCAGCAATACTCAAATCATAAAATTTGGCAAAAGTCTTCGAGTTCTGTGTCCAGCCTGCAGTTTTTCTAATTGTGTCGATGTTTATACCATTTTTCTTTGCAGTTGAGGTGGATGCATGTCGAGTACTGTAGGCTGAAAAAATACTAGTATCAACTCCACTTTCTTGTAGCATAAGCTTTACCCAGCGACTTAGCGTTTGAGATGTTACTGCAGAAAAAGGACGTCTAAATGAGATAAATAAGTTGTCAGTGCTTCCTCTGTTTTCTGAAGTTCTCTCCAAATAACATTTCAAAATTTTAGCTACACAGATGCTTTCGTCTTTCGGGTAGTATGGAATTGTTAGTAGCGGCTGCTTTCTGTTGAGTCCAGACGTTTTTACTCTGTCTGGAATCCTAATCTCAATCTTATCTTCCTTTTGCATAACATTTTTTATGTTTATTAAGGCCAAGGTCTGCAAACGGTGTCCCGTAATAAGTGCAAGCAACGTCGCGAGTTTCATTGATAACTTTTCTAGTGAAATCTCATTATGAGGAACTAAGGTTGACAAGTGATTCAAAACGACCTTGGGGTCCCACGTCTGATCGTACTTCGGTTTAGTGGGTCTCTGATTGTAGACTCCTTTAAAAAATCGCCTCAGTCTGTCGTCTTGAGCCATTTCCTTTCCAACTATAAGTGAGATTGCTGATCTTAAGCTATTTAAGGATCCGTGAGACGCTCCCTTCTTGAACTCTTCTGTGAGCAATAATAAAACGTTATCGACGGAACTGTCGAATGGATTAGTGCCTCTTTTGCAGTTAAACATCCACCATTTCTTCAAACAGCCTTCGTACTGTTTTAATGAAGATGTAGCCAGTAATGATATCATAATATCTATAGTCACTCGTGACTCCTTTTCTCTCGTATGCCTCCCGGATAAAATTCCTGCCACCAGGGTAAGGCTTTTCCACAGTGGGTGTGGATCTCTGTTTGGAGAACAAAGAAGGTTAATATCTGGTGTAAATTGTATTGGCTTGGATTGTAGAAGGCTTAGAAACAATGGATACCAGGGTTGTGTCGGCCAATCTGGGACTATTATAATCCCTTGTGCTTTTTCGGATT
>CAKNXH010064078.1:32136-49496 GCA_932178445.1 Andricus quercusramuli | reverse complement strand
AAAAATTTGAGAATTTTGAAATTTTTTTGAAAATTTCAGAAATTTTCGAAAATTTTGAAAATTTTAGAAAATTTTTAAAAATGTTGAGAATTGGAAAATTTCGAAAATTTTTAAAAATTATAGAATTTTGCACAATTTTTGAAAATTTAAGAAATTTTTGAAAATTTTTGAAAATTTTTGAAATTTTTGAAAATGTTCAAAATCTTGAAAATTTTGAAAATTTTTGAAAATTCAAGAAATTTTTGGAAATTATGGATATTTTCAAAAATTACACAAATGCCCCAAAAAATTTCAAATTTTCAAAAATATCCAAAATTTTCATATTTTTCAAAAATTTTGAGACAAGCAAATATCAACCGGCTCAGTAAAAATCTTGTTAACCGGCGCTAAAAGTGAATTCTACCGATTCGACTCGCCACGTCAGACCTCCCCTGTGATACATGATAATCGGGGGAAAAAAACTTGCAAATCATGCCCTTGGTGTATAAAGTATAATGTGCACCATGGAACTACGTCGGTCATTACGCCTTGTGTGTTTGCAATACTCGTCTCCGCCTCGCGCTCGTCTACGACTTGTATTGCAAACGCACACGCGGCGTATAATGACCGACTTAAGTTCCTTGGCGCACAATGTACTATTTATACAATAGTTCATTTCAAAAATAAAAAAATACCAATCATTCTACAAGTATGAAATCATTTCCTTACTTTTCCCATTAAATTTACTGTTTGCACTTTAAATATACTATTCACATATTTCGAACCTAACCTTTATTATATGTTTTCTAGCACTAAATATAATAGTTTATACATACATACTTGTAGATTTCAGTAAAAAATAATTTGATATATATTAAAGAGCTGTTATGAGACAAATGAAGCTGATAGCCCATGTGATGAGATATCAGTGAAAATTAATTCGTTAGCAAATAAAAAGCTATTGATATTATTTTGAGGTGGTAAAATTTTGTCCAGTGTTGGCAGGTTCGCCCTACAGTGGACATTAGGGTGGTCCAAATTTATACCTGTCAAAATTCGACTTTCGATTTTTGGTGATAACCTGCCGGGGGGGGGGGGGGCCCCCCATTTGGTTCGTTTTCCAGAAAAAGAAATTCCGTCATTTGTTTTTTTTCAACGTTAACCCGTGCCCCCGGGCTTTTGAAATTAACATGGGGTTTTAAATGAGAAAAGCTCGATTTTCAAAAAAATGGAAAAAAGAAGTACTTGTTAAACATTTTTTGTCAATTACAGTATTGTCCACCCTCAAGGAGTATTTAAGGAATAATTTCCATACAATAGCTTTTAATTTTGACACACCTGAACCCCTTTAATTGTGCCCGGAAAATGCCCCAAAAAATGCAAAATAGCAGTTTTTTATCAAATTCATGCTAAAGACGGTATTTTAAAAAAAAATTTCAACATGAATTATTTTGAATCGATAAGTGACGAGTTATAAAGTATATATTAAATAATTTAAATCTGTTTAAACAATTAGTATTTGTTTAAACAATTTTTTTCCCCTGTAAATCGTGAAAAGTTATTATGTTTCGGAATAAATAGTACAAAGTTGATGAATGTCAAGAGTAGTAGTTCTTTTTAAACTTATTTGGTAATTATTTAAACAATTTTCATTTGTTTAAACAATTTTTTCACCCTAAAATCGTAAAAAGTTATTACTAAAGGAATTTAAGAGTAATATTTTTTTCTACCGAATATTTAGCAATTTTTAAATTATTTTTGGTTGGTTAAACAATTTTTGTTTGTTTAAAATTTTTTTTCTCTGCAAACCGAGAAAATTTATTGTTTTCAGCAATTAATGACACAATAAACGAATTTTAAGAATAATATATTTTTGCTTAAGACATTTTGAAATTATTCAAACAATTAATAATCATTAATAATCATTAATATAAACCATTTTTGCAGTCTGTTATAAGTAGTTATTTTTTCAGATCATATTCGTTAATATGAATAATTTTTCAAATGAATTTCGGGTAATAAGCATCAACGTACAATCGTATATATTGTTAAACAAATAAAAATTATTTTAAAAATTGCTAAATATTCTGTAGAAAAAAATATGACTCTTAGATTCCTTTAATTGTGTCATTAATTCCAGGAAGTAATAATTTGTCACGCTTTACAGGGGGAAAAAATTGTTTAAACATAACAAAATTGTGCAAATAATTACCAAACATCCTTCAAAAATGTATTGCTTTCAACATTCTTTAATTGTGTCATTATTTTCAGAAAATAATAACTTTTTACGATTTTAGGGAGAAAAAATCGTTTAAACAAATGAAAATTGTTTAAATAATTACCAAATAAGTTAGACAAGAACTACCTCTCTTGACAGTCATCAACTTTGTACGATTTATTCCGAAAGATAATAACTTTTCACGATTTACAGGGGAAAAAATTGTTCAAACAAATACTAATTGTTTAAACAATTCAAAATTATTTCAAATATCAATAATATCGGTTGGTGGTAACCAAACCAAACTCCGTTCTTAGACTGTTGTCAATCAAATCCAAGTGATCAAATTTTTTGGTCTTTACAGTATTTCAAATATACTTTAAAACTCATCACTTATCGATTGAAAATAATTCATGTTGAATTTTTTTTCAAATACCGTCTTTAGCATGAATTTGATAGAAAACTGCTATTTTGCATTTTTTTGGGCATTTTCCGGGTACAATTAAAGGGGTTCAGCTGTGTAAAAATTAAAAGCTATTGGGTGGAAATTATTCCTTACATACTCCTCAAAAGGTGACAATACTTTAATTTACAAAAAGTGTATAACCAGTACTTCTTTTTTCCATTTTATCGGAAATCGAGCTTTTCCCACAAGCAGAAAAAAGAAATGTAAAGTGTTTCTTGTAACCGTAACAGTAAAAACTGCTCTTAATGGAGGGGTGAAAATGTCAAAAGCACTAAGCATTTCGTAAATGTCACCGTGAAATTAGGGTGAATTTAACGGCAATCCTTTAGTAAAATGAACCTCTATTCCCTGGTATGAAATACGGTAAGATATGTAAAATCCACTGAACCGAGATTACAATAGTGGTGCAGTGAACATTACAGAAGGATCGGTACATGCTACCGTTCCGAATAGCTTATTTAGCTCGCCCTCAGTAGTAATAACGCAACCTATCCGCGCGGAACACCGACCGGGTCTATTCATGACGCCATCATGGATCACCCACGAAACATTTATTTTTGGCATTTCTGTGACAGTCGTCACATTACTCCATATTTTCACTCAGCAATGAAGAGGTTTTATAATAAATAATACAATTTTGGATGGCAAATCTTATTCACAGGTCGCGTACAGTTGATAGTTTATTGGAACAAGACGTTTTTGCGTTCCGCGACTGTTCCAGCTGACTTGTATATGAGGTAAATGCGAGAACTTTTGTCGTGTGCCGCGATGGCATGAACGCGTATTCAAAAGTCGTTACCGAGGTCGCCACCTTAGTTACAAAGGCATTTCGGAATTATTTCACAGATCTCAACTCGTGTAATAGTGTAGTGGTTAAGGTAATCGACTTGCGTCCTTAGGTTTATGCGTTCAAATCCCCCCCGTTGCGTGCGAAATTGTAATTGTCTTATAAGCGTTGTAACTTACAAATACCGATTAATTATAAATATATCCGAAAGTATATCTCAGAATTAACCGTTTGTTTATATCTATTAATTATTTTTTAGCCTTTTTTTACAATTTATAGAGCCGTCCATACTATAGTCTGCACCGTTAACATCAGTTAGATCTGTTTATATTATCCGTCAAAGTGACATGATAATTCGTAATCGCAGCATCGAGGAATAGTGCAGAATAGCGTCTGGACCGGTAAAATCTACTGATCCGCAGGTCAACAGCACTTGAGAATCGGTACTGGAACCATCAATGATAGTCATATTCAGTTGCCTATAGTTGTAAAATTTACTGAACTGAAGTGTTGTCCATATACGTACTTAGAAGATCAATAGATTTAACTTGGTTTTCAGTAAAATATACGGTTCTTTTTTCTGCGTGCATTTAAAACCCCATGTTACTTTTAGATGCCCGGGGGCACGAGTTAACGTTCAGAAAAAAAAATTACGGAATTTCTTTTTCCGGAAAACGAACAAAATGAGGGGCGGGGGGGGGGGGGTTATCACCAAAAATCGAATTTTTTTACCACGCTAGTGGACATTCGATTCTTCACCGCGAATCAGAATAGAAAGATGTTCTCATGCGTACCCTAAATTATATTTTATGCCGTAGCTACTATCAGAACAAACAAAAAAGTGATATAACTTCGATTTTGCATAAAATTAGCAAAGATATGATGCCAGTTATTTCGCTCATATTTACCAACACGCCTTCCAGTGTACAGGTCATGTGAGGTAAGTATTGCCACCAATCTTATCGTGTCAAGAGACTAATGTATCTGACCTGCCGGATTCCTGGCTCCCCCCACCATCGCTCCAGTACTTTGAACGGCGCGTCAATTTGAATAGAACTCACAAGGAGAAAATATATATTTAATTGAAGATGTAAGCAACGGAGAATCATTCATCAATAATAATAAATTCAGTTCAACATCAAAAAATATTTTAACTTCAATTAAAATAATATTTATATTGAGAGATGGATAAAATTACGTAATTGGAAAATTTAATAACATTTTCTACACATAATCTAATATCGAAATAAATGCCTGAATTTTGTCAGAAATTCACTCTTAGCAACAGCCGACAAAGTGAACTCTTTCTGTTCTGCACGTAAACTAGGGAGTTCAAAAATTTTTTACTAATTTTTCGCGGATTTTAATCAATTATTTTATAAGAGTTAATTATACTATGAAATTCATCCCTGTTATCGGCTAAAATTATTAACGCCTGTGTCCCACACATGCGCAGTCGATTTTCTTTCTGGTGTATTGCTGAGAAAGTCTTCACAAGCTGGGAAATATTTGGAACCACTCACGATAAAAAAGCACCCCGATTCTTTTACTTATATATTATTTTCCTACAATATATATTGTGTATCTAAAACAATTAGTTTTTATTATTATGTTCAATTATAAATTATGACAGGACAATAAAATATCAGACTAAGAGTTAGTAAGTGGGACGATGGTCGTGGGGGTTAAGGCGTAGGCTTTGATCCACTCCGTCGGCTTGCGGGTTCGATTCCCGCCTCGCACTCTGGAAGAGTCTCGGTGGCCCATGCGGTGAACACTTGCCTAGCAAGGGAGTTGTTCATCTCCGGAGAGTCGTGGGACCGGTACCTCTAGAGAAAAAGGTTCTCTAAGTACTTAAGGCTGTTGCTCTTGGTGGTTCGGAACCCACCTTAAACTGTAGGTCCCCCTCCCACCACCAAGTATGTGTGTGGGAGGTGTGTGAAGGAATAGGGAAGAGATACAAGAACAATGTAAACCCTCAGGGGACACATTAGAAGCTTCCATTCCAATTCCAATTCCAAGAGTTAGTATGGTTATTATTTATTATTTATGTTTCACTGTTAAGTGCAATAGTCTGTTACTAGTTCAATGTTAGTGAACCTGCTTTCTTTGGTAAAAATGTAAGTAAATAATAATAATTACTAATTAACATCTTCATAGATAGATTTACACTACTTTTTAGCAGAATGAACTCTCGATTAAATATTATATAATTGCTGAGTGTCCATACAAAATATTCACATGTGCAATATCAATTATTGGGAGCCAAATGTCCGAGATTTGTCGTTAACCTTCATTTTTTTATAAGGTATAACTTCAGATTTAATTAGATATACAATGAAATATATAACGGAATCTGAAGTTGTACCGTATAAAAAAATGAAAGCTAACAACGAATCTCGGACTTATGGCTCCCAAAAATCACATTGAACGAGTGAATATTTTGTATGGATACTCAGCAATTACATAATATTTAATCGTGCTCTTGATTCAGATTTAAAGAGTAGGACTTTTTCTTGATTTAATGATTTTTCATAATTTTTAAGAACACTTTTATAGATTTGGCAAAGAGTTGAACTCGAGATTTCAAAATGTTCATTTAAGTAAAAAAAAAACTTTTAACTTTAAAAATAAATATTTTTGACACGTTCATTGAAATAATTTCAACGTAAGCTGATTAAACGCGTAATTTTCTTATATTTCAAATTATTCTACTCTGAAAGTCGTAGATTTAGTTTTTGCACAGATATTCGTCTCTGAAGTGATGTATGAATTTTCAAACGGTTAGAGAAAATGTAACAAAAATTTCTGCCGGTAATGCACATTAGGGTGGCCGTTACTTTTTCACTTTTCAAATTTCTCTGCTTTCAAATGCCCAAAAAAAATCTCTTCTAAAATTGAGCAAAATCGGCTAATAATTAGGGGTGGCGCAAAGACCATGAAGTTTCTCATTGATTTAACATGGGGAAAAGGCAGCTTTTTGTAAATCTAACATTTCAACGCGATAATATGTTACAAATAATTCTGTGTTCCAGTGTATTGTTCAGAGTTCGTCGGAGAATGAGAATCAATTATAAGTTTTGAGGTTGGATAATGTTAAGCCACACTTATGGGTCCCCAAAGAAAACCCCATAATTGACAAATTTGAATTTTACGTAATATTGCGGTTTATTGACACTTTTCAAAAGTTTAAAAATTATAAATAATCATCAATCGATGATTTAAGAATACCCAGTCACTTGTCAACTAATATTTAATTGTTTAAACAATTTTAATTTGTTTAAATATTCGTTTCTTTTCAGTTAAGTCGTGAAATGAACGTATTTTCTATACTATGTGAGTTATTTAATTAATTACAACAATAGAATAATTTGTTTTTATAATTTTACAATTACTTAAATAATACGTATTTTTTCAAGTATATATTTTACCTGAAAAAAAGCAGGAGAAACATTTTATCTCACTAAATTGTCGACAAATTTTCATATTTTTAAGTACGAATATGTTTATTATGAATAATCGTATATGCTTAAACAAATTTAAATTGCTTGAACAATTTTTTTGTTCTCATATTTTATTTCTGCTATTTTTCGAAAGATAGAAATATTTTCATGTTCTACTTTGCCCTTTAAGAATAATCTTAAATGTTTAAACAAATTGAAATTGTTTAAACAATTGAATATTTGTTATAAAATCACTGGGTATTTTTAAATTATCGATTAATGATTATTTGATTTTTTTTTAACTTTTAAAAAGCGTCAATAAACCGCAATATTACGTAAAATTCGAATTATGTGTAACATATCATCGCGTTTAAATATTGGATTTACAAAAACCTGACTTTTTCCCATGTTAAATCAATAGGAAACTTCATGGTCTTTGCGCCACCCCTGATTATGAACCGATTTTGCTCAAATTTTGAGATTTTTTTGGGGCATTCGAACAAAACTGGGGTGTGAGAGTAGAGAAATTCGAAGAAAAAAAATCCACCAAGTATAAATAAGAACCACCCTAGGGTACATATACAAATTTTCATATCCAACCATAGAAATTCTATCGCGGCACTGATGATGTACTATTATAAATATGATCGAAATCAGTATATGAATAACTTGGCTAGATCTATCTTGACGATACAGAGCTGATTTTCCTTCTCTTTCACTTTCTTCCAAAAAATGCACTTCCCTCAAATGTATTTTCAGGCTGAAAATCTTTGCGAAGGTAGCAGAAAATAAATTGCATTTTACTTTTTCGTTCATCACGTTATTATTATTTTCATTATTTTCTAGTTTTGCCGATCCGCTGTATTCAGCCATATTTTAGAATTTGGAAGACAGAGCCAGCAATCGAGCAGACGAAAAATGACGCGAAGGCTATGGTAGCGATACGCTATCTGGTGGCCAAATGTAGTACTAAAACAACGAGGTCAGTTTTAAACGGCTGCGTCACTAATGCGCTGAAATTAAATTTTATTCTGATTAAAATTGAGTAAAATTTATTATTGGTAAGGTGATTTAATAAAAAAATGGTTGATAAAGTTAAAGTAGACGATCTGGAAATGAAATTCAGTCCCAGGAAAACGAAAAGTAAAAGATTTTGTTCTGTTTATAGATGCTCCCCAGATAACAATACGTGCCGGCACGCGATCGGCCCGACGGGCTGGAGACCAGCGTGCCTGCTAAATGCACGCGACAGGCCGGCAGAGTCGGAATGCGACCGAAAGGCGGACAACGGCAGGCAACGGTCCGGCACATTAGATGCCCGTCGGGCTTGCGAGCGGCGAGGAACGACGGGCCTGCGATTTACACGACCGCTGCAGGCTGATAGTGCGAGTAGTTTGGGATCAAAAACGCGCATGCGCGTTTTGGATCAGCTGTTCTTGTCGTGTTCCATCTCGTGTGGCGTTCACACCCGTGAATTTTCGCTCGGATGTGTGCGATTTGCAAACAATAATTGTTATTCGTTCCAGATAAAATAGAAGAATAAGTAATCCACTTGTAAATGGAGTAATCCACTTGGAAAACGGAGTAATCCACTTGTATAACGGAGTTATACCTTTCATCGTTTGCGGTTTTTGGTATTGTTTTGGCTGTGTGTGGAACAAAAAATTTGTTAGCAATTTTTTGCTGTCGGTGTCCTTCAAATCAACAAAATTAGCAAATAGCACGAAAGGTAATGAAATTCTGCGTAATAATATAAAGTTCAAGCTGAAAGAAAAATGTCAATATTATAAAAAGATATTTTTATAATATTGACATTTTTCTTTCAACTTGGACTTATTATACGCAGAATCTCGTCATTACCTTTCGTGATATTTGGAAATTTTTATTTTATTCACATAAGAAAAGATTTTTTTAATTTTAATCTACTCGCACACTCAGCCTGCATTTTACCGGACCGTCAGGCATGCAGTTCGCCGGACAGCGTCGCTCCCGCTTGTCGGGCGGGCATATAGACATCAATGGTGTGCACATTAAGGTGCATATCTGCCGGCAAGTCGGTCCGATCGATCGGACCGCGGGCCGGCAGATCGCTTGCAATCGGCGGGCATTTTGCTATCTGGGCTCAAGCAAAGCCTGTAAAAATTAAGATGTGCGGTTCCATCAATTTCCTGATAGTAAAAAAAGTTGTGTGAAAGTGATTATAACAAAAGCGGATTTGAATAAACGATTGATCTCTTATCGGGGCTGAATTATAATCTTCAAGTGCTTTTGCTTGCGGAGTGTTCCACAAACATTTCATATCCGCGCAAGATACCAGTTCTAAAATCCTTATATCAGTACTATAATAAAAAATATATATTTGAAATCAATTTTACAAAATTAATCTAAAAAGGATCATTATAAAACACGCTTTCATAGATATAAACAGAGAAAATAATGAGTTTGGCAAAATAAATTCGGATTTCTTTGGTTTTTTGTGACAGCACAACATAACCTCCAAATTAGCAAATCAGGTTTTTTGTCAAAACAGGGTATAATTTTCTTGAATTATGCAAATTGATAATTCCTATGTATAACTTTTATCATTATAATATTAAATGAAATACTTTTTGATTATATAAAGCATATTTATGATAGATACTTATGCAAATGCAATAAAACTGCAACCACATGTTTGCACTTTTCACTCAAACCGGCTTTGCAACTACATTTCATATATTTTATAATGCCCTGAAAGCTTATTTTCCCTTTAATTTCACGAGGCGTTTCTTTAAGATATGAAGATTGCAAACAAAATGCAATTAAATTGATATTGGTTTTGTTGTTCAACTCGTTGGGCATTTTGCCACAGAATAAAATGTGTCCATCATGTAAAACCTTTTCTCCTTCTATCAAATTTCTAGAGAACAGTGTAGAAGCAGTAAATTCGCAAATGTCACTAATGCTTAGCATTATTTCAGTCGTCATTATCGCAAAAAAACACTTTAAAACTGCTGGTATAGCGTGTATTATTTCAAAAGAGACCTCGTTGTTTCCACCATATTGCCTGTCACGTGACGATGTGACGTATTGATTTCAGATCCCAATACCTTCATCGAAATTGTGCATTGTGAGGTTATTTCTACTTGCGGGAAATTTAAAATTACTCAATGTATAAAAGTCCACTAATTTGTAGGTTATCTTTCTGTTAAAATTTTCAACACTCATACACACTATATACTACTGTACATAACCTACATATATTATTCAAAAATATATGATCTAAATAGTAATAATTTCGAGCACATGCCTTTCAGAGATGATTGCACTATTAAATCTATTATATTATATTTGTGGTAAACATTCAATTACATTACGCTGCAGCTAGGTATCTACTATGCCTATGAACAAAGTATCAGCTCCCGAGTCGAAATATAGACCCTACTTTGACGCTCTTCACGCTGTCATTTGTAGGGGCTAAGGTTTTAAAGTAGAAGCTATTCCAATGCGATTTTTGCCCCTACTTTGGCGCTCTAATGGGCACAAATTTCCAAATCTTCCACTTGGAGCATCAAAATAGGGGCTCAGTTTTTGCTTCTACTTTAATGCTACACATTCTACCTTCTCGGACAAAATAAAAATTATTTACGAAAGATTAACAAGAGTAGAGTATGACGAAAACATAGCGACATTTGCGCAATATTTTAAGTTATTTTGCATAATCATTCAACAACAATTTATTGTTGAGCATTGAAAACAACGTGTATCTAATATTGAATAAATGAATATACAACATAATTTGGGTTTTTTCATTCGTCAACAGATCCTAAGTTTTATGCAACTTAAAATGAAAACTACTGTTTGTTGTTAAATGAAGATGCAAAATGTTATGAAATATGTACACAATGTCACAGTGTCCTCGACTCACTCAACTTTTGTTAATCTTTCGTCAATTAATATGTTTTCCGTGCACTTTTATATTCCTTTTGCTGATGAGTTATAAATCCTTTTTAACTTATAATTTTTGTATTAGAATCTTTTAAAATAGAACGAAGTAATTATTGATATCACAAAATGAACAATTATAAACCTGTAACAGTGTGTTTCAAAAACATACGAAGTTCTATAATGAAGTAAAACATATTAGGATATAAATATCGAAGTACACATATTATAGAACAGCATAAGTTTTATTATCCTGCTCGTTTTCCTTGTTTTGCGATTCCACTTGTACTAACGTTGGTTTTTCGCCTTCGGAACCCGTATAAATATGAACTTATTAATTATTTTTATTGTTCAATCACATATACGTAGAAGACGTTCATACATTTTAATATTCTTTCAAAATAATAAATTTGTAATAATCTTAAGAAGATAATTATTATTACTACAATAGTACTAAGTGACAATATTAAGTTGGGTTAAGGCCCCATTAACTAAAAATGTTACTGTGTTGTATTGTTAATAAAAAATATAGAATAAAAATAAAATCTGGATTCAAATCACAATTATGTTAATTTTTGGCCATGACCTCTATAACTTTTGACCTAATGAAGATATTCATTATTTTCTTTCATATTCGCAAAGCGTTTATCGTCTTCTTCCAAAATGCGATAGAGAATTGAAAAAAGGTTCAAAATTAACAAAATGGCAGCGGTTTTTATCAAACAATTAAAAATCGCTTTTCTCAAAAAACCCAAATTTAAATATATGCCAATTTTTTTTTTTGAGCTCGTGCTTTGGTAATAGTTTAGCTCGCAAGGTGCTTATAAAATGCCTTTCATCTATTAGCAGAAAATTTGAAAAACATTCAGAAGAATAAAAAGTGTGGTGCTTTCAAGAAAATCTTTTTCATTCGTTTCTTCGAATTTTGAAAACATGAAAAAATACATTTTCTGGAAAACCACACTTTTTCTATTTTTCCAAAAAATTTTGAAAAGTTTCTAATCATAGAAGAAAGGCATCTTATAAGCATCATGCTAGCAGACTAACAAGATATCTTCATTATGAAAGTAAAAGTTTAAAAAATGGCAAAAATTTCAAAGTGGGTTTTTTGAGAAAATCGATCTTTCATTTTTCAAGAAAAACCCCTTTTGTTAATTTTAAACCTGTTTTCAATGTTCTGTCGCGCTTTGGCAGGAGACGATGAACACTCAATTAGGTCAAAAGTTATAGAGGTTTGAAGAAAAAAATTGAGTTTTTGCTCAAAATTCAAGCACAAAATTCAAATACGCCTAACTTT
The DNA here is from genome assembly GCA_932178445.1 of Andricus quercusramuli. NCBI lineage: Eukaryota > Metazoa > Arthropoda > Insecta > Hymenoptera > Cynipidae > Andricus > Andricus quercusramuli. The sequence goes on along the minus strand of CAKNXH010064078.1, from coordinate 37,382 downwards.
TTGGGATTGTTTTTTTGCAAATCGGAAAAATACGTATCGCCTAATAACCTCCGAAGAACAACATATTTCCTCCCAAGAGATTCTGCGATTCCAAATGCAGAACCCTGCCTGATTTAAAATGGAGTCGGTCGCCTGAAGAATAAAGTTAAATAGTTTCAGAATCGAATAAGAAGAAATAAATGACATAATAGGGTACAATTTTGAAAATAAATACCATTAAAGAAAATTTAAATGGCGGGATATTTGAAAAAAAATTATTAAAATAAGTTGTAAAAATTTAAATATTCTCAATATTATTTATTGTGGTATTGGAATGAAAACATTATGAATTATTTTTAACAAATTCTGTAAATAAGTAATGGAAGTTTATAGAAATAAAATTATCTTTTGAGGGTTTTGCAAAAAAAATCAGTAACTAATTATGAAATAATATGTATACAAAGTATTCTTTGGTTGAATTGAATGCAAGTAAGTTAGATTTCGAGTCATTATTATGAAAAAATGTAATTATATAGTACAATGTAAAGTAAAGTGATCTATTTACCGCCAATAGCTAGCACTTTTGCTTCCAACTGAATCGTTTTTTTTTCTTCCATATCATTTGACTTTAAAAGAGCTACTCAGCCTACTTCTCTACTTTCCTTCGGAATCAATGATAAGTGAATGACATCTTGTTTTTTATCATCTATCCACCAGACCAGCGCAAACTTCTTTTCACTTGAAGCCATTTCAGATATTATTATTTTAATATTAATCACGAAAACAAAGATATTTTCTTTGACTATAACCAATAAAATTGACATTTCTACAAACTGCGGTGTTCGAGCTGGGAGGAAACAACAAAGTATTTGTTACGCGAGCGCAAGCGTCAAGACAGCGACGCCATATTTGAGCGTGAAAATTTTAAATTTCAGTTACTGTATGTGAACTGCAAAGAGAGCGAAGTCAATAAATCAAAATTAATAATACGTCAAAGCTGTTAGATTCCAGGTATAATTATATCGGAGAAATGTTCATTTCCTTATTTCTAACCGTGTGTGTACTTTCGGGACCATCGTCGTTAAGGGGTTAGCCCTACTTGCAACGCAATAAAAAAGTGAATTTTATCGATTTTTTTTTGAAAGAATGAAAAAATACTTTTTGGTCAAAGTTTGTATATTTAAAAGAGTACCATATAAGCATAATTTACGCTAATTTTCATTCAAGAATACACATTATTTCATAAGCTACTACTGATACACCGTAGTATGATTTTTTGAAGGTGTATTGCGGTGAGCAACACTGCTCAGGACTCGATCATCCGAAATGGGAAAATCAAAAATATTTCAAGAAATTATAATTTTTTCTAGTCCTTAACCTAAGTATTTGGACAAAAATTTTTTTTGACAGAATGGCGGCCAGTCAAAGTTGAGAAATCGATTTTTGTCGAAAAAAAAACACATTCGTTTTTAAAATAAAAAAAAAGTTTTAAATGAAAAAAAAATTCCTTCGATTAAGTACTGCTTTTTGATATCACAAAAAAGGTTGCCAAGTTTGGAAATGATCGGTTAAGCGGTTTTCTAGAAATCTTGCTCACCGACTTTGAAAAAGTCGTTTCGAGAAAAACGCATTTAAAGTTCTGAAACTGCCTAGACCTACACGGACCCGCCTACGCTTCCGACTGAATAACTTCTACAATTTCATTCAGATTTCATTAAGACTTTCAGAAAATATTTTTCAAATAATTTACTTTCAGAAAATGTCAAAACCCAAAAATCGAATTTTTCAAAATTGGCAAGTAGGGTTAACCCCTTAAAAACAGCCCAATCAGACAAACGGCACCTGGTGCCGACTGTAGCAAAAGAAAATATATATGAAGATAATATCAAAGATAACATTATACAGTTATAGGTACGTGGTAAGCGCTATCCTATCTATTTCATAAAATAAGTTACTCTACAGAGTAAAAAATATATAAGAGCAATTCCATGTCAAATCATCTGAAGAATTTCAGCCATTGTTAATAGTTTTGATGAAAATTCTAGTATCCTTCCTCTTAGATGTTGCGAGGAAAAAACCCAAAATAATTGTTAAAAAAATCCAAAAACTTAGGAAATATTCAAAATTAAAATTGTTGGTCTTTTCTTCTTTAACTTTCACAACTTTGGTGATTTTAATTATATTAAGGTATATTTGTTCAATTATTCGTAATATGACGCAGTTTTAGAAATATATATTTTTTTAACTGCGTCCTATTACGAATAATTAAAAAAATCACCTTGATAGCACTAAAATCACGAAAGTTTTGAAAATTTTAGAAAAGTGGACCAAAATTTTCAATTTTGAATATCCCTCAAGTTTTTGGATTAAGAAAAAAATTATTCTAGCGTTTTTCTTTCAACCCCTTGAAGAACGTATACAAGAATTTTCATCTGAATTACTAGCAATAGCTGAAATCCTTGAGATGATTTGACGTGGAATTGCTTATGATTACGATATTTTTTAAGAAATGTGAAGAGATCGACTTTTGAGAACTTTCATTCAAGACCCTCCATTCAACTTAACAAATTTTAAAATTACAATTCACAACAAAGATAAATATTATGAAAAAGAAAAGATAAAACATTAGCGTTGAGCCAATTTTCCTCTGGAATAGATGTCTTGATATCATATCAAACTTTGTATTTGATTTTTGTTAACAAAAATTATTATAAAATGTTATACAGAGATTGAGAAGTGTTCATCGAGGAGTTCAAAAAATATTTTTGAAATTTAGAGATTGAGAAGTGTTTAAGGAGGAGTTAAAAATATACAAAAAGTTACAGAGCGTTAAAAGAGAACTTAAAAATTCTGTGAAGATTATAGAGCTTCAAAGGAGACGTTAATGAAACTCAAGAACGTAGAGACAAGCGCTGCAATGTAGGGGCTAAGATTTATGTAGAAGCAAAATAGAATGAAAATATCTTCAAGAGCGGCTAAGTAGGAGCTAGTAGAACAAGCAGCTTCAAAGTAGAAGGAATACTTCCACTTAGAGCATCAAAGTAGGGCCTATATTTCGACTCGGGCTGATTCTGTCTCCTGCTATTTTAGTACCAACCTATGAGTATCAATTATCTCTTAAACTTTTCATTGAAAATCCACTGTAGGGATGACGCTGGTATCCATAGTAGGAAAATGAGAGCCTCGAGGAATATATATATAATAATTTTCTGACATAGAACCTAAGATTCTAGAATAAGAAATATCATAGTTTAATAAGAAAGGAACATATATTAATAAACAAAATTACTCTGAAAAATGTTGTATACTTGAAAAAATTTACTAAAGTTGAGGACAAAGTTTCTTGATCATGTCAAAAATAGTTTTTTATACTTTTATCTTTTGTTATAATTAAGTATAACAAGAAATTTCGTCTTATGAGGCATTTTTATAAACTTAAATCATACCAAATGCGCAAATTAGGTTTACTTTAGGCATTTAGCTTTTATTTGCAAATACCCACTGTAGGAAGCTATTGGAAACCGCTCAACTCGAATACGCCACCTGGTGAAGAAATTTCGAAGCTGTCACGTCAGGATACTTTCTACTAGTAAACACGTAAGAGATACCCGGATAAGACATATCCCTACTAAAAAAAAAGTCAGGAATCGTCACGAATGGTCAGAAGTTCTGACGATTCCTGAACATCCTGACCATTCCTGACGAGTCTGACGATTTCTGAAGATATGCTAATTCACATCCCATCAGGTAGCTCATCGGCTAGGACCGCAGGCAGGCAACCCAAAAGGATTAAAAATTGAAAATAATTTTTTTTTTCAATGTTGCATATACAGATTTGAAAGTTAGAAATTCAGAATCTACGGGTTTCGACGATTTCAGATACCTAAAAATTTTGCTAAAAAATTTAAAATTATATCAAATATAATGTATCTTGTAAAGAGAAAGAGATACGTCAAAACAGACAAAATTTTCAAATTCACCTTCCGAGTCATTCAATATATAAAAATTATCAATGAATTATAAGTAAAAAGAGAATATTCATAAATAAATATAAATAAATAATATAAATAACCAGGGAAATATAAAAGGGATTAGGTTTCATGTCATTCCATTCTTGGACCCCTAATAAAAGGATTATCCTTCGAACCCAAGCTCTGACGATTTCTGAACATTTCTCACGAATTCTGACTTTTCCTGACGATTTCTGTCGAGAAACGTAACAAAAGTGGTCAGAAATGGTCAGAAGTCCTAACTTTTTTTCTGACGATTCCTGACTTTTTTTTTAGTAGGGATATTCAAAAATAATCAGATTTTTTACATTATTCCGCGTAATTCTATAGTGTTTTTCAAAATGAATATTGAAAGTAGAATGCGTTTTGAATCAAGACCTACTAAAAGTAATGCTTTCTGCTGTGTTTTTGACTATAATAGTAAGGCCCGCCGAGATCCTACTGTAAGATTTCACAAATTTCCTTTAGAATGAGACAATTTTGTGGATATTTCTTCGAAAATAAGAATTTGAGAGAAAGTGGATAGAAGAAAAGCTTGGGAAATATCCCTAAGAATGGGATGTATATCCCATACCGGCGAGAAGGCTTGCATTGAAAAGTATTAGAAAATTCTCGCTGTCATTTTACTTTATCAGGATTGATTTCGACACAGATAGCTGTGGCGAACAATAGTTTTTTAACCAGTTTATCATAACTTTATATTTTTGTAATTGATAACATTTGAAAAAAGTGATATTTTGTAACACAATCCTACTATATTTTGAACATTTTAGGCCTTCGGAGCCCCTTCTAATGCTTCAAACGAAAATTGTAATTATAATTTCTTTCAGGTTACGTTTGGAAGCTCCGATCTGCTTTGAAAGATATTGGAATTTTATTATTTTTCCTGTCTAATCAAGGATTCAAGTACAAAGACAGAAACGGCATTTTTAATAATTAAAAATTCTCAATGCTTTTTCATGCCAGCCTTTTTAATCGGGTTATTCAATAAAAAGTTGTTTGCAATGTGCATGTGAGAAATCTTATCTTTTTACTTGACAGCTAGCCTCAAATTCTGAAAGATTTATTTACGATTTAATGTCAACTCATTATCTATATAGCTTCTGATTAGCAATTAAATCTTATAATGTATATTCTGAGAACAGAAGAAATAATAATGCAAGATTATTTATATTATAATATGTATGTAAACAAACCCGCGTCGTATTGACCCTGGCGGACCGAACGAACGGAGCGGATACGCTACAGCGTATCCTT
>CAKNXH010064078.1:0-20831 GCA_932178445.1 Andricus quercusramuli | reverse complement strand
CCCCCCCCCCCCCCCGGTTTTTGTCAAATGTTCACGTTTTGAGACCCCCTGAACCCAAAAAACAGGTTTTTACGAATGTTTCTGGCTGTCTGTATGTGCGTATGTATGTGTGTATGTAGATTTTTAGTCTGTTAACACGATACCTTTCGAAAGAATTGACAGATTGGATTGGGCTTTGGTATACTTTTTAATTGTCCTAAAATGAAGGTCAAGTTCGTCAGCCAGCCATTTTGGATGAAAATTCGAAAAGCTAGAGCATTTTGAAAATTTTTAAGACCTTTTTTTTTCAAAATTTAAAAATCATAAGTGCGGCTGTTCATAGTATTTGAAGATTCGAACAATTTATTCCGATGACATTTTTTAATAAAATGAAAATTTTCAGAGTTACAGCATTTTCAAAATCCAAAAGAAGAAACGAAAATTAACATTTTCAGCCAAACAACGCACGATGCGATAAAAAGTCAAGAGAAGAAAAACGTTTTATTGTGCACATCCTACAAGATTATCATAACGACATTTTGAATTTTCTGGTCACTTTTCGATGGGATGTGTAGTTTTTGTTTTAGGCGTAAAAAAGAACATTAACAGTGAAAAAATCAGCCCGATAAGTGGGCACATTCTCATCAAAACTTTGCTTATTTCATTTCTTTTTCATCTCGTGTGTGTTTTTTCAGAATACTTCATTGTTTTTATGTTCTCAGTAATATTTATAACCATTAAAACAATAAAATAACTAGTTTGATTCGTAATGGTGTTAAAGCGATGTTTTTTTGTCTGAGTAATATAAGTTTATAAATAATATATGAAGATGGTAAAGAATTGACATACTTCAGACCAAAAGTAGATTAAGATGTTAAAAATCCTTTATTGTCTACTGCCAACGTTTCGAAAACTTGTGTCGTTTTCCTCTTCAGGACGTACATTAAATTTCAAATTTCGTCATCTTGGTCAATATTTATAAAATGAAAATCCTCTTCCTCATCTTATCACTGTTGGAGCTTTATTTTTTACAAAAAATTTGTTGTGTAATTCTTTTGAGAGAATTACACAAAAAATATTTTGTAAAAAATAAAGCTCCAACAGTGATAAGATGAGGGAGAGAATTTTTATTTTATGAATATTGACCAAGATGACGAAATTTGAAATTTAATGTACGTCCTGAAGAGGAAAATGACACAAGTTTTTGAAACGTTGGCAGTAGACAATAAAGGATTTTTAACATCTTAATCTACTTTTGGTCTGAAGTATGTCAATTCTTTACCATCTTCATATATTATTTATAAATAAAATAACTATCATTAATGCTCACGGTACTTGAAAATATATATTTTTACATTCTCATCCAGAGAAGGTATTAGATTTGTGTAAGATTTGCCCCCCACCCCCCGGTTTTTGTCGAAAGTCCATTTTTCAATAATCATTTTAAAATCTATCATATACATGTTCCAAAAGCGTCTTAGATACTTTTTTTCTCCACTTTGCAGGTAGTTGGAAAAAATCTGTCAAATTGTATGATTTATTAGAAAGATACGGAAATATACGCTGAAGTAATGGAATTCCTTTCTTCATTTGATATCAAATACAAATTTAATCATTTTTATCTGAAGAACATAGAACATAAGATATAGTCGTTCCGAAGCGCGACTACCAAATATCGAGCGCGAAGCGCGAGTGTTTTGAGGAGAATGTGTTCCTTAAGGTCGAGAGAACCTTAAGTAAATTAGTGCTTTTTATATAAAACTGACGTAATTAAACCAAGAGCAAGTCATGAAGATGAAGTTTACTAAGAGAGTATTAGCTCGCGAAGCGCGCAATAGCGAGCATACGAAGTGCGAAACTCTAGAGGAACCAAGCTTAAAGCGTCAGGCAAATGTGTCCGAGCGCGAAGCGCGAGATGAATACTTAATCGAGCGCGAAGCGCGAGATCCAACAGGTGCGTGCCCCAGGCTTTTCTATAAAACAAAATTTGTTTGTTGACATGTAAATTTAGGTAAAAAGCCATTTATATACGTATTTTAACTTTGATTTTTACGAAATGTACATACTTTTTTAGGCGCACAATTTTTACAGCTGCTGGCCCTGGACTGGACATTTTCGCTGAAAATTTGGAGTGGAAAATCGAAATATTTTTGTCCTGGGTAGTTGCGCGCACTTTCCGCAACTACAGGCCTTGGAGCGGACATTTGAATTGTAAAAGCGGTGACACGGCTTTGAGATTTTTTGCTGAGTTAGAAATCAAAGCACAATGTGAAATCCATGAAATTTCAGTAGCCTATGGTCCACTGAACTAACATGACTTTTCTCAGAATTTTCGATCATTGCGCAGAAAAGCTGTGAGCATGCAAAGCATTCAATTTGCAACTGGTGACAAATATTACACATGTATATTTCTGGGACTTTTTCCAAGTATTATATGTTGTATCTTTATAGGAGAGTTTCTGTAATGACTGTAAGCGTATAAAGCTTTGATGATTGAATACTTATCTTCGATTTGAATTCATAAAAACTTGGAACTTTCTAAGGTTTCAGAGTGCTTATGTAGTAAACAGTTTTACATTTAGAGGGTTGCAACATTTAGTAATTTTTTGATACGAGACCAAATATCTCATTGGAATATGCCAATATGTTCAAATTCTGTATGGATTCTTGACATTCCTATAAATTAGCATTTCATTAAACGTTTTTCTGATAAGATTCAGAACATAAGGGTAACCTTGTGCCAAAAACCGTTTTAATCCTTATTGGGAAAGTAAATATTGTCATTAGCTTTTAATTGTAAAGGATCTGGGACTAGCATTGCGTTAAATAGGGGATGCAAAGGCGGTGCATGCCATTCTGGTATTACAATGATACTGCATCTTTGTTCGGATCTTATTTTTTGTAGGGGTTTTAAAATAATAGGACAAGGTGGAAATACATAAAAAGAATCAGGTTTTCATGAAATAGTACATGCATCGATAGCTATGGATTCTGGGTCCTTTTCCCGAAGTACAAACTTTTCACACTTAGCACTTACTCTGCTCGCAAATAGATCGATAACTGGGTTTCCGAACTTTTTATTATTTTTACACGCAGAAAAAAGAAATGTAATATTTACTAATCAAGAAATGTAGAGTGTTTCTTGTAACCTTAACAGTAAAAGCTGCTCTTAATGAAGGGGTGAAAATGTCAAAAGCACTTAGCATTTCGTAAATGTCACAGTGAAATTAGGGTGAATTTCACGGAAATCCTTTAATAAAATGAACCTCTATTCCCTGGTATTAGATACGGTAAGATATGTAAAATCCATTGAACCGAGATTACAATAGTGGTGCATCGAACATTACAGAAGGATCGGTACATGCTACCGATCCGGATAACTTGTTTAGGTCGCCCTCAAAGTCGTAACAACGCAACCTATCCGCGCGGACCACCGGATGAATTCATGACGCCATCGGCAATGGATGGATTACATCACCTAAAAAACATTCATTCTTGACATTTCTGTGACATTGGTCACATTACTCCATATTCTCACTCAGCAATGAAGGGGTTTTATAATAAATGACACAATTTTGGATGGCAAATCTTATTCACGGGTCGCGTACGGATCCGAAAATATATCTCAGAATTAACCGTTTGTTTATTTATTAATTACTTTTTAGCAATATTTTTTTAAAATTCATACAGCCGTCCAAACTATAGTCTGTATCCTTAACATAAGTTAGATTTGTTTATATTATCCGTCAAAGTGACATGATTATTCGTAATTGCAGCATCGAGGAATTGTGCAGAATAGCGACTGGATCGGTAACATCTACTGATCCGCAGGTCAACAGCACTTGAGAATCGGTACTGGTTGCCATCAATGATAGTCATATTCAGTTGCCTATAGTTGCAAAATTTACTGAACTGCCGTGTTGTCCATATACGTACTTGAAAGATCAGTAGATTTAACTTGGGTTTCAGTAAAATAAAATAAAATATAAATTTGACCCCACGTAAGTAATGTGTCATTTTTCGGAGGTGTAAGTGATGAGGGTTTAGGGAAAATTAAATTTCGGACAAGTGATTACCTACCCCTTTGTGGGATAGACTGTGTGAATCCCTTGCTATTAGATACTTTTTTGTTTTAAGAGCTTTCAATATTGTGAAAATTCGGCAGGAAGTAAAAGGAGGAAGAGGCGCGTAATAAAATAAACTTTTTCCTTCAATTTTAAAATGATTTTTTTATTTTAAATATTTTTTGTTGAGTCTAAGAAATTATGCCAAAGAAACGTTTTCTTTCATTTTAGAAATATTTTTCTGGGTGTATACCACGTCCAGAAAGTAAGTGTACTGGCACGCTCACAGCTGTAGGGAATACTTTTTCGACATGTTGGCAATACTGCCACGTAGACTGACCCCCCCCCCCCCCTCTCCTCCAAAACGAGACCAATCCGAGATTAGTGTGTTGAAAACTCTTGACGCAGTAGCATCTCTCGCGAAAAATTTCGATCGGATCTCCCGCCAAGTGCGAAATTCGCGCCGTCATTCGCTACCTCGTTGTGAAGGGAAAAGCTCCAGTTGAGATTTATAATGAGGTGAAAACTGTTTATGGTAATGGTTTGGGTTGCCCACTACACGCCTGAAACTAAGAGGCAGTATCAACAATGGCGCCACACCTTGTCACCCTCCGCCAAGAAATTCAAAACCACAATTTCAGCCAAAAAAATCATGGCATCCGTGTTTTGGGACCTTAAAGGTATAATTTTGATTCAATATCTGCCTCACGGGGAGACCATCAACGCGGCAAGATACTGTGAGACGCAGAAAAAATTGGAAAGGGTGATTCAGAATAAAAGGAGGGGCATGCTGACGAAGAGAGTCTGCCTGCTTCACGACAATGCCAGACCTCACACGGCCAACGCCACGAAGCAACTACTGAACTCTTTTGGATGGGACGTTTTGAACCACCCCCGTATTCCCCTGACCTGGCCCCTTCAGATTTCCATCTCTTCACTTCCCTGAATGTGCACATGGGTGGAAACAAGTTTTCAACGGACGAGGAGGTGAGGGGGGAGGTGGAGAAGTGGGCGAAAGAGCTGGCAGGAGACTTCTTCGAGGCAGGCATAAAAAAAATTTATCCCGCGGCTCACCACTTGTATCGAGAGGGATGGTGACTATGTCGAAAAATAACTTACATATGTACTAGTGTAACCAACTACGTTTCTGTTTTAATGAATTTTTTTTGAAGCCTACATAAATTGAGTACACTTACTTTCTGGATGTGTCTCGTAATTCCATAATTTGAAATATACAGTTTTACATATTGAATTTTTTTAAATGCTTTGCTTAAACATCTAAAATTTCGAGATAATAACTATTAAAATAAATTGCATGATATTAAATTGTACTCCAGGCAGGCCAAAGATTTTAATTCAAAAAAGTGTCGAGAATCTATTAAGAAGAACATTTCTTTGGTTCCCAAATTCTTTTCTTGGATATTCCAATGAGGCATTATAACTATTTTGTTTGCATTTATCAGCCTAGGAATTAAAATGCTTAATTTCTGAATATTCATTCGAAAAACATTCAATTCTCTTATCTATATTCGTAAAAAGTAATGTGAACTGAATTATAGGAAAACAAAAGTGACGAACTTTCGTGAAAATGAATAAAGTAATGTGGGAAAATTCACGTTCATGAAAGATTCGATGACTTTATGAAAATCGAATGAGTTTCTCATCGCGTCTGCTGAAAATTCTGATAGAAACCTGAAAACAATGCTCGTTAAATAATAGAGCTAAAAGGTCAAAAGTAAACATAACCCTATTATTAATATTATTATACGCAAGGGCAGGGCAATGAGTGTCTATATCATACACTGATTTGCATGAGACACACTTTTGACTTTTGACACTTTTGACAACGAGGGTTGTCTCTAATCCACATGTTGGTCAAGTGTTTTCACAGTCGGCAGTGTACAGTCAGAATATCTACTACGACATTCATCTGCCTTTTTTTCCATGTTCAAGAGTTCATGAGTCCTCTTAGTACATGTATAAGATATAAAATTCTTAGAATTCACCATTTTTTTGGTTTCCTTCTCGTATCTCGCATGCTCCTCCGAGAGCCATTTACCAAGAGCTCATTTTCCTGATGTATACGAGATACCATAGTTGTGTCCTGGGCCAATCAGAGTCTGTGAAGGTTCCATCTCAGCCAGTGCATCTGTTTTCTCATTAACTTCAATGTCTTCATGACCGGGAAGCCAGACTAGACTGACTCAGTTTTTATCGGCAACATTAAGAAGATCTTGAAGGCAACTACAGACTAGTCTGGAACTGAACCTTTTAGAGCTAACAAGGGGACCTTTAGGTCCACTTTTTTTTGTTTGAATTAATACTCTCCTCAATGGAAGATACGTACCAGAGGTTTTCTGAGAAAAATCAAGAAGGCGCAATTTTGACCCATTTTCGAGAAAAATGCATTTCGAAAATTGCGAACGGATGGTCATCGAGCCGGTGTAAAAGTACTTCGAATCGTCGGTAGCTCCCTGGTAGAGCGCTCGGCTGATAGCCGGAAGGTTGCGCGTTCAATTCTTGCTATCCATACTTTTTTTGTATTCATTAAAATGCTTGTTTATTCTATTTTTGAATAACATTTGATAAAATTATACCATTTAATGATTATTTATTCCTTACTTTCAATGAAAAACTCTATAAATAGTATTTTTATTACCACTCGTTTGGACAATTGTGCATTTTATTGAAATTCTTTTTTCTTCAATAGTTTCCAGTATCTATATTATTGAATTAAAGTAGAAACAAAGTAGGAACAATGTGAAAACATAAACTTTCAAGACAATTCTGATTCTTGTTAGTGAATATCTATGAAATGAGTCACTACATCCACTGGCATTTTGTATTTATTATTTAGATTTTAATTTTTAATACTTCGTTTCAACTTTAATTCAATAATATAGATACTAGAAACTATCGAATAATAAAAATTTTGAATAAAATGCACAATTGTTCAAAAGAGTGGCAATAAAAATACGATTAACAGAGTTTTCATTCAAAATAAGCAATAAATAATCATTAAACGGTAAATTTTCATCAAATGTTATCAAAAAATGGAATAAACAAGCATTTTAATGAATAAAAAAAAGTATGGATAGCAAGAATCGAACGCGCAACCTTGCGGCTATCAGCCGAGCGATCTACCAGGGAGCTACCGACCCTCCAATATAATTTGACACCGGCTCCATGGCCATCCCTTTTGCAATTTTTGAAATGCATTTTTCTCGGAAATGGGTCAAAATTGCGTCTTCTTGATTTTTCTCAGAAAACCTCTGTTACGTACCTTTCATTGAGGGAAGTATCAATTCAAACAAAAAGAAGCAGACCTAAAGGTCCGCTTGTAAGAGCCTCAAGTGCTCCTTGGCTTACAGAACAAATGTAAATGTGTCAGCCTTCATAAAAACGCTTACAAATTTCCTCGAGGCAAGCCTCATTAGCTATTATTTCAGCCTGGAAAACTGTAGGGAATATACCCAGCGCTGTTGTTGTCTCAGCCCTGGGCTTCCACCCATAGATTCCAGCCCCTGCTCTCAATGAGTCCTTAGAGCCATCTGTGTACCAAACCGGACCTCTTTGTATAAATAATTCTTCTTTTACCATTCATCATGCCATTCTTCCCTTTTAGGGAGGATGACCTTGAAGGGTTTCCTCAAGGATAATTTCCTCAACATAACATCAGTTTGCATAGCGAAGATATTATCCTCGCATAACATGCGCTTACAGATATCATGTAGATCTGTCACTTTAAAATCACTAAGGTTGCTCCTTACTAGGAGTCTACAGACTTCTTCTGCCACAATCATCTCCGAGAAAAGGTGCAACGGCAGGATGTAAAGAATTACCTCGAAAGCTGCTGTTAGTGTTGTTTTCATAGCACCAGTGATGGCCAAGCAGAAAACCCTGTGGAGGCTTTCCAGTTGTTTCATAGTCCTGATTAGTTCAGTCCTTGGCAACCAGATCGTTGATGCATATGCTACTATGGATCTGATTATCATTGTATATGATCAGTAAGTAATTCTGGGTTTTAGGCCTCAGGTTTTCTCTATTGCGCATCTACAGGCCCAAAAAGTCAACATGGAGTATCCAGGTTAACTTGGGGTCAAATGTTACTCTCAAATGCCTTGCTGATTTTTAAAATTGTACTTCTCTACCGTAGAACTCAAGATTTCTAAGGTCAGGAAGCTTTCTTCTTCTAGTGAAGAGCATGAGTTCTACCTTGTCCGGGTTAACGGACAAACAGCGGTCCTTGCATCATTGCTCTACTATGTTGAGCGCTGAATGCATGAGTTCTACTAAGGTGCCCTTATCCTTGCTGGTAACCAGGATCGCCAGGTCAATCATACCCTAGAGTGTAAAATCCCGATTCGTGTAAAACACGTATCAGGCCATCAATGATAAGCGCCCAGTGAGTGGATGAATAAGCTCCTTCGTGTGGTGTTACTACTTGCCCCCTTCATATCTAGAAACCCTGCAATTGCTACTTTACCTTTCCGCATTCCATTACACAGCTCCACAAAAATAGCAGAAGTTCCGATGGACTAGACTAGTCAATTCCGACGAATGTTAAGTCGCAGAATCAGAATCCGCCGTCGAAGTTCCTCTATCAGGTCTTGTTTTTTTTAGCGGCCAAAAGTACATAGAAGTTGCCTAGTTTGATCTGATGGGCCAACATGTGTTCGGGGTGGAAGGGGGTGTACAGAGTTCAAGACCCTAATACCCTGCCGGAAAACGTGGATGTTCCAGCTGATGAGACTAGTCAATTCTTATGGATTTCATGTCATTGAATCCGAATCCAAAGTTGGAATTATAAAATAAGCCTTCTGTTTTCTTTCTTACCTTAAATAAGCATATATAAAAAAATATTAAACCACCACGGCGGGGTCCCACTGAGAACAACTGACATCTAAAAAATGACACCGGCTCCCAGTAGAACCGCGGTAAATAACACTTATGTCCACGTCTCCCAACCGTGAGATGAGTGGTCACAGGGCACGACGAAATCACAACGACAGGCCGGCGAAACTCTTGCGTGTCTTGAGGACATGAAGCGACTCAAGGATGACAGCTTCTTGCATCCATCTCACAAGTGCCTTTGCGTATTTTTGGCACAAGGGTGTGGCTTTATGGTTACGAACCAGTGATAGTTTCGCACCTCCGAGAGCACCTATCACAAGGACAATTACTTGTTCGTTTCTCAAAGTCCTGGAGAACGATGTCAGGCCTTGAGTGTGCAACGGAGACTGCTGTCCGAAAATCCAAGTTCCAGAAAATTTGGCACATCTCGTTTTAGACAGTTGACTCTATCTCCCTTGGAACGTTCGGCAGGACAGGGTCGCGACCAACACCGTAAGATCGACAATGGTGGTAATGAAGCACTCTTAGGGCTGCATTATGCCTACAGATATACGTCGTTACTGCGTGGGTCGAGCACCCCGATAGTTTGTGTTCTAGGTACTCAGCATGTGCATGACACGCTCTGCAGCTATCGCGGGGAACTTCTTGATATTAAATACGGTCACGGTATGCTAAGGTGAAAATGACATCATCGTTCTGGCATGCAAAAATGAAACCCTCTGTACCTGAATTAAGCCCCGATGATCTGAGGAAAGCAAAAATTTCTTCTTCCGACAAGGACTGTTTTTCTACATTTCTGTGAAGTTAGTTGTAATGTAGGCGGTGGGGGGGGGGCGTGAGGTTCTACCACTGGCGCTCAAGCTATAAAGCCTATTGTGCCCTACCCGTGTTCATTCTCAAAGCAGTACTCCGAATCCGGCCATCCTTCACCGAGTGTTTTTGGATCTCGGTGGGTTTTCGTTGTTATCAACGTTCTGAGATTATACCTCTCAGGTGCCAGGCATAACTATCGAACAGCAAATGACGTCCTTCTTTGTAGATCAGGCAAAGTGGCCCTCACTCACGCTGCCATTCGGCAGCCTCCATGGCAGGCCAAGGTGTTCGGAGCGGCCCCTCTGAGGTCATCAGGTAGATGCACAGATTCAAAGCATTGTCCTGGTGTGTTATGTAAGTGTATGTGTGTGTGTGTTTATTACTCGAAATCGGCCAGCGACCATAGAGCGTCAACACTCTTTAACACTTTTACAATACACACCTTTACAATATCTCGTGGAGGGGGGGGGGGGGGCTAGAAGGCACCAATGTGATTGGTCACAGAAATTGTGTGGGTGACACCAATACCCCCTTTTCCATGTTTCTTGGAGGCCAGGAGGTCACCAATGCGATTGGTCACAGTAATAGTTGAGATTGCACCAATGCCTTCTTCCAATATATCGTGAGGGGCGAGAAGGAACTGCTGTGAAAAGACTCAGAAGCAGTTCAAGTCACGCCGCGCCGGTAAGAGCTTTGCAATGTCTTGTGAGGGCCGGGAAGGGACCAAACTGATTAGTCACAGAAATAGCTTGGATCACATTGATATGCTCTTTTCAATGTCTCGTGGGGGCAGGAAGGCACCAATGTCATTGGAAACAGCAATAGTTCAGGTCACATTGATTGCCCTTTTCCAACGTGGCGTGTGCGGCTGGAAGGCAACCCTATAATTAATTTTAGAAAGAGTTTAGATCACATCGATTTCCCATTTCTAATGTATTGTCAGGGTCGGGAAGGAACCCTTTGATTAGTCACACATATTATTTGGATCGTACCGATGCCCCCTTTTCAATGCTTTGTGAGGGGTGAGAAGGCGCTGCTGCAAAATTCTCAAGAACAGTTCAAGTCACAATAATTCCCCCTTAATAATGCCTCGTGGAGGACGGGAAGGTACCCCTGTGATTGGTCACAGAAATCGATTAGATAGCAACGATGCCGTCTTTGTAATGCCTTGTGGGGGGCAGTAAAACACCCATGTGGTTGGTCACAGAAATAGTCTAGATCACATTGGTCGGGCGACCTAAAACGACTTCTGAAGTTAATCACAGCAGTGCCTTCTCTCTTTACACGATACAGTAAAAAAGCGTATCGGCGTGATCTTCATTTATTTCTGTGACCAATCATCGTAGAGCCTTTCTTCCCCCTTGAAGCATTGAGAAGGTAGTATTGGTTTGACCCGAACTATTTTTGTGACCAATCAAGGAAATGCCTTCCCGAACGCCCCCCCCCCCCCGGAACCAGCAATGAAAATTGTAAAGGGGTAATCGGTGTGACCTGAACTGTTTCTGAGATCTTTCACTGTAGTGTCTTTCTGAACCTCACGAAAGATTGAAAAGGGGGTATTGGTGTGATCTAAGCGATTTCTGTGACCAATCACAGGGGTACCTTCCCTATCCCCAAGACATTGGAAAGAGAATATCGGTTTCACCTAAACTGCTTCTGTGATCTACCACATTGTCGCCCCCCCCCCCCACAAGATATTTAAAAGGGGGTATTTCTGTGACCCAAACTACACTGAAAAATGAAAAAATATAGCAGGTTGGACCACCCCAGAGAAAACTATGAAAAACCGCGAAAAACCCCACAAATCAGTCTAACGCCAACAAGAGTTTGTATTAGGTCCACAGTTCTTCTTGTTTTTTTACAAATATCAATTAATTGTGTGTGTGTGTGTGTAAAAAATGCAACAGTAATATAACTTCGTAATAGTAATATTAATAGCAATAATTAATCGTAATAATAATAGTAAAAATACTTCGTCACACATCTGCGAGCGCTATGAGTCACATTTGGCCAACACACTCTGCATCACACAATACCGTGAGAATGTGACGCAGAGTCTGCAATCATTATGAGGGCAGAATTCTTTCTAATAATATTTAATTTTTCTATAGTCATTACTTATAAAATTAATTGTTATTGGAAAGTTATATAAACCATTTTCAAAACAATATTAAAATTTTGTAAATAATTTTTTTTTAATTTTGTGGATTTTTGGAAATATTGAAAAAATTTTGGGATTTTTTTGAAACTTTTGAAATGTTGGAAAATTAAAAACTTTAAGTTTCGTTCTTTTTCCGGAAATGTACAAAAATATAAAGTATCCAAAAATTTACTTTATTTCGAAAAATTGTCAAAATTTCCAAAATTAGGATTTCCATCTTTATTTTATTTTCCGGCAAAATTAATTTTTAAAATATATCCAAATTTTTGTTATTCTTAAAGTGATATCGCGCATTTTCTTTGTCGGTACCGGTATTTATACACAACCTTGTTAAAAAAAAAAATCTCCATGTTTCCAGGCCATCCTGAATGTATTGAATATTATAAAAGTAAATTAATGAAGTTCGTCAAATCAACATCAATATTACAAAAAATTAATTAGTCCACTCAAATGAAGATTTCTTTGAAAATTATAGTTTTTTAAAATTCGCGGGAACCATTTCTCGAGGAATGCGCGCGCATGCCGGCAAATGTCCAGTTTGCGAATTTCATCAAGCTCGCAAGTGAGTCGCGTCGTTTTCGCAATTATTTGCATCATTTTGTGCTGCATGGTTAGATAACACGGATTAAAAGTCAAGGTCACTATTTTCCTTTGTTACATACAGGTCGCACGGCGTGAAAATCCAGCGCAACATACAAACGCGTGACATAGTCCAATTTCTTAATAATGATAAAATTGGGTTATGTTTTGTGCAGTGATCTTTTTGACACTACATCTGCGTATACATAAAGTCCACACTAGTGCGAATTGGAATTTTGCATTTCTGAGCATTGACAATTCTCTCAAAATGCAAAAAAATTCAAATTAGAAGTAGTGTTTATATTTTTGTCGTAGATATGCGTCGGATCTGCAAGCGATATGCGGAACAGATCTGCTAGCGATATGCGTAGCAGATTATGCGTCAGATTCTGCTAGACATATGCCAGGCATATGATGACGCATATGTCTCATCAGGTGACAGCACAATCTGCGCGTCGATCCGCAGATCTGCGTGCATATACGCCATCAGTGTGCTAACAGAATGTTATCTGGGACACACTAAGAAAAAGTCTATTAACAGTAAAATTAAGTTCCTTCCAGAATGCATCCTTTGAAATTAAACAGATTTCTTTTGTCCATCAATAGAATCGTTTCACTGTTCAAAGACTTATCCATTAAATGCAAAACAGAAGTAGTTTTACTGATGAACGATTTCTTTTGACTTTGAAAAGAATTCCTTTAACTATTAAAGGATTTCATCTGTTGGCTAGCAGAGAAAATGCGCCTGTGCGTGAGTGAATTTTTTCACTGCACGATTTATTTACTAAATGATAAAGTGAGTGAAAAAACGTGCGAAATTAGGTGGAAAATTAATTTCTTCAAAAAATTAGGAATCCCAGATTGTGACGCGAAATCTTTGGAAGGTACGTGCACTCAAAGAACTGTGTCTGATCCACATAACCTCACTTTACATTGTCTTTTACGCTTTTGACAATCGAAGTATACATTTTTTTAAATGCTTTTCACAATAAAAAGTTCGTAAAACATTCTTTGTGAAATGATTTTTTGAAGCATCGATTTTATACCGATTTTATATTTACATTGATTTTATATTTACATTCACCAAAGTTCGACTTTTCTACATTTCTTGCACGTGATACATGCAATAAGTTTTCTTTTAACGTTTAAATTATTCTTTCTCTTGTCCGACAATAGATTTCACTTCAAGATCAAAGGAAATCCTTTCACAGTTAAAGGATAGCATTTGAAACGACAATACTTTAACTATGAAAGGATATCCTCTCATGCCAATTTTGAATAGAAAATCCTTTAATAGTGAAAGGAATCGTTTGACAGTCAATAGTCTGTTTTTAGAGTGTAGTAATAATTAATCATAATAGCAATAATACTATTTACAACATGTTCAGAATTTTCTTTGTTCTTAATAATATATGGCAATCTATTTGACTGATGTCAGAAATAAAAATCGTGTCAGATACTTGCCAAAAACAGCTCTAGCTTCAGCAAATTTAAAAACTAAGTCTTGATATAAATTGCCATAAATAATTATTTATTAGTTAACCGCAGCTTCTCAATATCGCACACTCGCTTCCTGCACCACGCGGCTTTGTTTCTTTGAAAAATGTATCGTTAACGATATATTTCCAAAGATGTCTTTAAGTTATCTCTGAAAATACATCACGCGCGTTTCTAAAAGTTTTCTTAGAGACATCAAAAGACGTCTTTAAGAAATACGTTTAAGTTATCATTAAAAAACATCTTGAAGATGTCGTGAAGATATCTTTTGGTAATTTCTGTAAGAGTTCCTGCAAACGATAAAAATAACGATGTCTTAAAGTTATCCCGTGTTTACTGGGTGGTAGCACTTCAGTGAGACAGCTGCGATAGTGGGGCAGTGGGTAAATGGTGACAGTCTGAGAGCTAGTGTTCCGAAATCTGTTTTCTTCAAGGTTCTCGAATTGTTGCTCTCTCTCTTGTTGCTGAATAATGATGAATTCCAGTAGTTCTTAAGTAGACTCTGTGAATAGTGAGAATCTGTTTACTCCACCAGATATTGCACAAGTAGCCAAGAATGCGTCAGGAAATCTGCTGCCTGAGGAACAATGGACTGGCAGAAACGATGAAACTTTCCACTCTTTGGTCTGAGTATTCTGTGTTTAAATCAAGATAACGCATCCCTAATCATGTAAAACTGGAAACGTATGCGAAATCTGAACATTTCGTCGTCGAAATGAAGCTCCATACGACGACTATTTCGCAACTAAGGTATAAAATTCCCTGAATATAAAAACTTATTTACAATTTTTTTAGTTTATCTAGAACTATATTTATTACATTATTTGTAGGCTGCTTTGATTATTGGAATCACTGGAGCGTGCATGCGAGAAGAGCTATATAATATTTGTGCGAACGACGTCAAAGATTGTGATTCAATGTTTTTGATCAAAATCCCGAAAACGAAAAATGATTTTCGATCTTTCATCGTTATTAGAGAATTTTATACAATCTTGAGAGAGTACTTCGAGCTGAAACCAAAACATTTTTATTCAAACCATGTTTTCTTTAATTTCCAGAAGGGAAAGGGCACTAAGTATATAATGATGGTATTTTTCATTTTAAAATTGGAGCTTTTTGTAATGAAATCACAACACTTCTCTCGTTCCCTGGTAGAAATTTCTGATAGAAAGTTTTTCCGAGGCTATCCAATGGTTTTCATTTCTTTCCGACACTGTCCAAGATCTGCATCCGGTTCTTTCCGAAAATTTCTGATAGAAAACCAATATAATATTCTACGCAAAAATGCTGTTAATTTAATTTTTAATTGATTTACAAGCTTTTTTCGCGAACTTGAATTTTTAGTTAAAAATTTGTCAACATTTCTTTTAGAAGCAGAAAGATTCGAATGCAGATCTCGGACAGAATATGAAATAAAATCGTACACAAACATATCCGAAATTTGCTTTCCAAGATTGTTATCAGGGTTATACTCAAAGTCTAAACGTTCGTATTCAATTTTTGATTTTATGAAAAGTAAATTTAAAAAAGCATTAATATTATACAGGCGATTGGAATCAATAAGTTTGGTGCTATGTTGGAACAGACAGCGTCATATTTAAATTTGCCAAATGCTGACGAGTACACTTGTCATTGTTTCCGACAAAGTTCGGCTACTTTAATTATTGATTCTGAAGCTGACATCACTACGCTCCAAAGCCATGGCGGTTAGAAATCTGTCACAGTTGCTGAACGCTATATTGATAATTTCATCAATAATAAAAAAATGGTCGGTAACTTGATCACGAAATCTATTAAGTTGAAGCTACGTCTGAGACAAGTTCGCACGATGATTCAGAAACATCAGAACTAGAGATGGGACGAGCAGTGCTTCGGCTACTGCTTGCTCTCCGGCAGGCAGGACCTCCTGCTTGCCGAAGTCCAGTTTTAAACTTCGGCTACTGCTCACTCCGGCCGCCGGAGGAAGCAGTAAGCAGTAACTTCGGCCGGATTCCTACTGCGTCTTTTATCCTACTGCAAACTCCGGCGTCAGATACCTGGAGCCCTGAACCCTTTTTTCTTCCTCGTCTTCTGACTCTTTTTTCCTAACACTTTATTTCCTTTTCCTATTCAGTTCAGAATTAAGGCGCATGTAGTGTGTATTCCAACCTACAAAACTCACCTCAAAAAATTGGTTTCGAATGCTGGCGCACAGAAAGGATGTCAGGGGACAATTTTTTCCCCCACAGGAAGCACATATCCATATTTGAGGGGGAAAGTCCCTCCGGAACGTCAAAACTCGCTATAAATATTAAAAAATTAAAACATTTTTCAACGATCGAAAAAAAGTAAACAGAAACAGTACAATCAGCGCCGCATGGTGTCCCGATCAATCACTAAATCGATTTAAAAGGACTTCTGGCGCCATATTCAAAATTGAAAAAGCATTGAAACATGTGTAGGAATAATAATTCTTAATAAGTTATAAAATATTATTTAAGAAACTTAACAAATAAATATTATCTCACAAAAATATAAGAAAAAAAGAAGGAAAAATATATTCATCGCAAAATACTGACTGATAAAATAGATAAATAAAACTTGCAACATTTTCTTCTAATTCTGAGTTGATCTTATAACATTCCCTCCACACCACCCACACAGAGAGAAATAATTTTTATATAGCTAAAAAATATTTGCTAAAGATTTTCCAAATTTGTAATAAGCAAAAATGAGCATTTTCCACAAAATTCAATTTTATTGTGTTTATGATTTTTTCAGAGGAATGTTAGGCTATATAATGTACACCTAACACCACATAAACCCCACCCACGCAATAGAACTCAACTCTAGGAAGCTAGAAAGACCCGGTGAATAGTTTCCGACCTTAGTCCATGGGAATATAATCATTTCTCTAAAAAATCAAAGTTATAGCGACTTTGATTTTTTTAAAAGGTCCTTGGATTCTGTATTATTATTTTAACATCCCCAAAAGTCCATCCACCCACAAGAAATAAATTACATATGGCTGTTAAGATTTGGTAAAGATTTTCCAAACTTATAATTAGCAAAAAAAAGTTATTTCCACAAAATGCAAAGTTATTGTGTTAATGATTTTTTCAGAGAAACCTTAGGCTACATAAAGTACCCCTAATACTCCATCGAACCGACCCACGTATTAGAAATCAATTCTAGTAAGCTGGGAAGACTTGGTATATATATTGCTGTATTATTCTTTGACGAAGAAATAACATTTTTAGAAAAAGGCGAAGCCGTTGTCTGTATGATTTTTTTATGTGATCCTCAGTCAATAGATTGTTACCAGAACAGCCATACAAACCCACTCTCGCATTAGAAATCAATTCTACAAAGTTTTCGAGATAAGCTTTTTATTATTCATTCCAAACACATTCTGACTCTTAAGGCTTCATTCCGAACCTGAATTCGAGTTGGAATCTACAGGCTCAAGTCGATCAGACTTCAGAGTGGCCGTTGATTACCATGAAAACGATTTGAAACTTGTCTTTCTTCACATTATACTTGAGAATCAGTGTTCGAGACAAGTTTTTTTTTATTATTTATTCCAAAGAGATTCTGACTCTTATGGCTTCATTTCAAACCTAAATTCGACTTGGAATCTACAGGCTCAAGTCGACTAGACTCGATAGTATGCGCTGGTCATTATGAAAACGATATCAAAACTTGTCTTTTTTCACATTACTACTGAGAGTCAATTTTCAAGAAAAGTTTTTTATTATTTATTCCAAAGAGATTCTGACTCTTATGACTTCATTTCAGACCTAAATTCGAGTTGAAATCTACAGCCTCAAGTCGATCAGACTCTATAGTATGCGCTGGTCATTATGAAAACGATTTCAAATTCGTCTTTTTTCACATTACTACTGAGAGTCAATTTTCAAGACAAGTTTTTTATTATTTATTCCAAAGAGATTCTGACTCTTATGGCTTCATTTCGAACCTAAATTTGAGTTGGAATCTACAGGCTCAAGTCGATCAGACTCGATAGTATGCGCTGGTCATTATGAAAACGATTTCAAATTCGTCTTTTTTCACATTACTACTGAGAGTCAATTTTCAAGACAAGTTTTTTATTGTTTATTCCATAGACATACTGACTCTTATAGCTTCATTCCAAACCTGAATTCGAGTTGGAATTCACAGGCTCAAGTCGATCAGACTCCATGGGTTTGATGGAGACTTTTTCTTGCTAATTACAAGTTTGAAAAATCTTTACCAAATCCAAACTGCCATATGTAATTTATTTCTTGTGGGTGGATGGACTTTTGGGGATGTTATAATAATAATCCAGAATCCAAGCACCTTTTAAAAAAACTAAAGTCGCTATAACTGATTTTTTATAGAAATGATTATATTCCCATAGACAAAGATCGGAAACTATTCACCGGGTCTTTCCAGCTTCCTACATTTGAGTTCTATTGCGTGGGTGGGTTTTATGTGGTGTTAGGTGTACATTATATAGCCTAACATTCCTCTGAAAAAATCATAAACGCAATAAAATTGCATTTTGTGGAAAATGCTCATTTTTGCTAATTACAAATTTGGAGAATCTTTAGCAAATATTTTTTAGCTATATAAAAATTATTTCTTCTGTGTGGGTGGTGTGAAGGGAATGGTATAAGATCAACTCAGAATTAGAAGAAAATGTTGCAAGTTTTATTTATCTATTTTATCAGTCAGTATTTTGCGTTGAATATATTTTTCCTTCTTTTTTTCTTATACTTTTATGAGATAATATTCATTTGTTATGTTTCTTAAATAATATTTTATAACTTATTAAGAATTATTATTCCTACATATGTTTCAATGCTTTTTCAATTTTGAATATGGCGCCAGAAGTCCTTTTAAATCGATTTAGTGATTGATCGAGACACCAAGCGGCGCTGATTGTACTGTTTCTGTTCACTTTTTTTCGATCGTTGAAAAATGTTTTTATTTTTTAATTTTTAAATATTTATTGCGAGTTTTGACGTTCCGGAGGGACTTTCCCCCTCAAATATGGATATGTGCTTCCTGTGGGGAAAAAAAATTGCCCCCTGACATCCTTTCGGTGCGCCAGCATTCGAAACCAATTTTTTGAGGTGAGTTTTGTAGGTTGGAATACCCACTACATGAGCCATAAGGGATTTCTAGAGAACTTGAGAAAATCAATGAAATTGAATAAAGGGATTCCAAACATTTCAATGGATTCTTAGCGATTTCACATATTTTAAGAACATTTAAGGTATTTAAAAAAATTTCACATGATTTAATAATTTCTAGAGATTTTAAAGATTTTTAGGAATTTTAACTATTTTTAGAGAAATTCAGTGATTCAGTTTAATTTAAATTATATTTAGGCGCTATCAAATGATTTATACTTTGAAAATGGATTTTTATGTTTTCCATAGATTTTAGTTGATTCAAAGGGATTCTGCAGGATTGTAGGATATTTAAAAAATGTATGGGGATTTCAAAGAATTTTGTAGGACTCCCAAAGATGACAAGGGATTTCTAGAGAACTTTAAAAAATAAATGAAATTTTACTGAATTTTAAGGGATTTTTAGTCCTTTTATAGATTTTAAAGGATGTTAAGGCATTTCAAGAAATTTCACAAGATCGAAAGGATTTTATTAAATCTTCAAAGATTTCAAAGGACTATGAAAAAGAATACCAAAAACAAAATACAATTCTTAAGTCCTGAACTAGAAAAGATTTATTTTCAAGCTCATATCCATATTTGAGGAGGAAAGTTCCTCCGGAACGTCAACACTCGCGACAAATATTGAAAAAATAACAAATAAAAACGTTTTTCAAAGATCGAAAAAAAGTAAACAGAAACAGTACAATCAGCACCGCGTGGTGTCCAGATCGATCACTAAATTGATTTAAAAGGACTTCTGGCACCATACTCAAAATAGAAAAAGCATTGAAACATACATGTAGGAGTAATAATTCTTAATAAGTTATAATATATTATTTGAAAACCATAACAAATAAATATTATCTTGCAAAAATATAATAAAACAAGAAGGAAAAATATATTCAACGCAAAATACTGACTGATAAAATAGATAAATAAAACTTGCAACATGTTCTTCTAATTCTGAGTTGATCTTATAACATTCCCTTCACACCGCCCACACATGAGAAATAATTTACATACATATAGCTAAAAAGGATTTTGTCAAGATTTTCCAAATTTTTAATCAGCAAAAATAAGCATTCCCCATAAAATGCAATGTTATTGTGTTTATGATTTTTTCAGAGGAACCTTAGGCTATATACTCCTGACAATGTACCCATCAATTCTAGTAAGCTGGGAAGACTTGGTAAATATATTGCTGTATTATTCTTTGACAAAAAAATAACATTTTTAGAGAAAGGCGAAGTCATTGTCTCCATGATTTTTTGACGTGATCCTCGTCTCAGTCAATAGATTGTTAACAGAACGCCCATACAAACCCACTCTCGCATTAGAAATCAATTCTAGAAAGTTTTCGAGACAAGTTTTTTTTATTATTTATTCCAAAGACATTCTGACTCTTATGGCTTCATTCCAAACCTGAATTCGAGTTGGACTTCACAGGCTCAAATCGATCAGACTACAATGGAGTCTGATCGACTTGAGCCTGTAAATTTCAACTCGAATTCAGGTTTGAAATGAAGCCATAAGAGTCAGGATGTCTTTAGGATAAATAACAAAAAACTTGTCTTGAAAATCGACTCTGAATAGTAATGTGAAAAAGACAAATTTGAAATCGTCTTCATAATGACCAGTGGCCACAATGGAGTCTGATCGACTTGCGCCTTTGAATTCCGACTCAAATTCAGGTTTGGAATGAAGCCATATGAGTCAGAATGTCTCTGGAATAAATAACAAAAA
>CAKNXH010064077.1:0-30785 GCA_932178445.1 Andricus quercusramuli | reverse complement strand
TTCATTAATTATAAAGGAAAAAAAAGAATGGAGATTCGCTCGTAACATTTCCTTCGAAGTCTTGTATGCAGTCTTTTTATAAATTCTAGGAAATCATTTTGAAAATTCTGTAATTTTTTTCAATTTTCTTTTAGAATTAATTACAAGACAATCATTTAAAATTTTTCCATGAATTTGAAAATTATTTTTTTCATTCTCTTGACATCCTACATAATTTGGTTTACCTAAAAAATGTTTGAATCCTGAAAAATTATTCAAAAAATGGTTTCAAAGTCTTCCATATTCTTTTTCCACACATTTTGAAATCTTCAAAATTTAAAATTATCCGTATAAAATAAAACCTGAAATATAAAAAAATTTTCCAGAAATCTTGAGAAAAATTTGATCTCAAATCTTTCATAATTATTAAAACGCATCTAATTTTTTAGAATTCTTCAAAAAAGTTTTTCCCATAATTTAGTTTTTATTTTTCTCTTTGAAAACGTAAGAAAGTTTACAAATTATAGTGTGGTAGCGAAATTTTAAGAAAAGAATCTTCTCCCATTCGAAAACAATCATTTACAATTTGAATTTTCTCTTCCAACAATAATGTTCAGAAATCGACTCCAGAATCAACTCTCGGCGTAGGGTTTCGACTCCGAGAATCGAATAATAGATATTAGGAATTAATTTGGGTAAATATTAATAATGGGTTCTGGGAGCAAGTATATGGAGATACTTTTATCAGCTAAATGAAGACGCTTCTGATATATCACTCTTTCGTAACTTTTGCCAAAGGCAAAGGTTACAAGGTCCAGAGGAAGAGTGTCCACTAATTACTGCTGAAGAAGTGAAGAAAGTTATCGCTAGAACTAAAAACTTTTCAGCGCCAGGGCCAGATAAAATCAAAAACTTTTGGTGGAAGAAGTTTACTTCTACGCACCAACATCTAGCTCGTATATTTACTACTTTCTTAAACGGAGAACAACCCTACCCGCAGTGGCTAGTGGAAGGACGCACGGTATTGATTCTAAGACCGGAGATTTGTCAAGTCCAAAGAACTACAGGCCCATAGCTTGTTTAAACGCCAGCTACAAGCTATTCACTGGCATCCTCAAAGAGAGGATATTAACATCTATCGAGCCGGTATGGAGTGTAATAGTTGAACAACGTGGATGCAAGAGAGGGCTGGCAGGTTGCAGGGAGAACCTGTTAATAGACAGGTGTATTACCCAGGACTCGATCAGGTATCGACGAAATCTGTCCAAGGCAAAAATTAGTGAAATGCATAAAAGAGCTTATGCTCTTGTGGCGGACAAGATTTGTCATAACATCTGACAAAAGACAAGTGACTACAAGCTGTATCACATATAAGAGGGGGGTCTTTCAAGGAGACTCTCCAAGTCCGATACTTTTCTGCATCTCCCTCTTGCCTCTATCTATTGTGCTCCGAGGCAAAAGCCGTGGATACCTGGATGTGGCCCGCCGAACAGAAGAGATTATAAGGTCAACCACCTTTCATACATGGACGACCTTAAACTCTTTGCTTCCTCAAAAAAGGACCTTTACATCCTTGTAGAGGCGGTAAATTGGTATTCTAAAGCGATTGGCATGAACTTCGGACTGGACAAGTGTGCCTGATTCCACCTACATCAAGGAAGACTAGAAACTACATCATCCCGTGACGATCAGGATGTTCAACTCATAGGCGGAAATACCATTCAACATCTTGGTATTGGAAAAACATATACATATCTGGGAATACCGCAAGTGAAAACCCAAAATGTGGTATCGCAAAATTCTCAGAAAAATGTGGGCTTCCGAATTATCTGGAAAGAATAAGATCCAGGCGACCAATATGTTGGCCGTTCCTATACTGCTCTACACGTTTGGTGCAGTAAAATGGAACGTCGATGAGTTAAAGCCACTTGATCGAGGTACACGCAACATGATGACAATACAACGAAGTCTTCATCCTAGATCTTCCGTACCTCGAATATATCTCCCTCACGATAAAGGGGGTAGAGGCTTCCCTGGCGAAAGTATCGGATAGGAATTCATTCCGAACCAATCCGAATCATTCCGGAATCTGTATCCGAACCAATCCGAATTTTTTTTTACATTTCGTTCGACCCAAATCGGTCAAAAATTAATCCGCCTCAATCCGGTTCAATCCGAACTTCCAATCCGAATGAATCCGAACCGAATTTTCAATCCGAATGAATCCGAACTCGGATTGACAAAAAACGATTTTCAATCCGAATGCGCATCTTTGCGCAGATTGAAAACTTATCTGCGGAACAAAACTCGTGAAGAGCGATTAAACGGGTTGGCGTTGTTGAACGTGCATCGAGATGTGGAAGTAACTTGCGAAGATGTAATCGAAATTTTGTCCAAAATGCCAAGAAAAATGGATATAACATTGTAACTTCAACATTATAAGTTTACCCTTTAATAAACGATGCTTTTCACTGACCTCTTAAATAATAAATATGAAAAATATAAATGTATAGTTTGAAAACCCTTCCCGAAATATTTTCTGGATTCGCCCCTGGTTTTTAGAGTTATTGCGAACCCACTCACCAGGGTGAAGACACAGGCGGCAGCCGTATGAGCCATTAAATTGAGTAAATCCTTGCAGTGGCGCACGAGCGACAGAGTCGACAGAGCAAATTAAAGTAAAATCTTTAATGAAAATTGGCTCCCCTTTTATGATGCACTGAACTCCCTTGCTCGAAAGTTCGTTCATTTGTTCAACAAATGGCTGGAGGAATATATTCATGTTAGGTTTATCTTTTCCGAACCAAAGACCCACTAGAATAAATTCTTTGGTTCTTACATTGAATGGTACCTCATTTAGCATTAGAAAAATAGGCCAAATGGAGTAATTTGAACTCTTGAACAACGGTGCTCCATCGGTATTAAAAATAAGTGTAGCATAACTACGTCTGTTAGCTTCGCTTAAATTTGACACGAATTCCTGATACTTTTTACCATCGTAAACGTCACGTATGTATCCTTTTTCAAAAACTCTTTCATTTACAATGTAGTTGTAATAAGCACTATTCGACTCTATTAATTTAGAAATCGGAGATGCGACATCCATCATTACAAACATGTCCTTATACGCTTTATATTTAGCATTGACTGTAGTCTTACATACTTTGAATTTTACAAGACGATCCTTCCGTTTCCATTTAACCATAATATATGCACCGCATTTAGAACAAATTCCATAGAGTTGCATACAACTTTTGGGATAAAATAATTTTTTAAGTAAATATCGAGTGTTTGGTAAAAACGATTCTGCAAAAATACAATTAATCATGGAAAATAAATCAGTAGCCTAAGTTAATGAAAGCGCGTGCACTAGAACAAACTTCAAGATCATGATTACTACTTCTCCTACAGTTTTGTTGACCGGCACATTAATAGGTTTTCTAAAAACTTCGTTGTCTATTGCATCGTCGAGTGAAGTAAAACCTTTTTGCTTTCAATTTTCAACTTCATCTTCTTCATTTTTCGGTTCAGTGTCGTTATCAATCTACTCCATAAAGATATCATCAACCTCATAATCGATGGCATCAGTAAAATAATCATCAGCGACTTCACTTGCTCCCTGAAATAGAAATTCAATGTAACAATGTCGCTTTGTATCGATATTCAAAGGTTTTGGTACTTTGTAGCTTTGGAGATATTTTCTATGAAAGCAGTTGAATTTTCACCCCGAAACTATGAATATTTGGCAAAAAAGTTCATTTCGAACCCAATTGTTTAATTATTCATCAAAATGTAGCTGCATTTGTAACTAAGAAAGATTTTTGAGTCATGAAAGAAAAACAATTTCAACCAAACTGTTGAAGTTTTCAGCCAAAAACACAAATTTTGTACAAAGCAGTTAAATTTTAAACCTGAAAATATGAATTTTCGACAAAAAAGTTTCTTTTCAACCTTTCAATTTTCTACAAAAACAGTTAAATTTTTAACTCAGACGAACGTTAAAATTCTAACCAAAAACCATAACTGTTTAGCAAAATAATTCAATTCTCAACCAAATAACATTTTTAATCGTTTTTTATGACATAAAATTTGCTTTATATTGAATTTCAACTGTTCCAAATGCAGGAAATAAAAATTAAAGCAATTTTAAAATTGAATTTTGAACAGCTGAAAAACAAAGAGAATTTAATTTGAATTTTCAACATTTGAATTTTGAATTTTCTCCCATTTTCAAAAGTTATTTTCAAAATATACTGTTGAAAATTGAACTGTTGAAAAATTAATTTTACATTTTTTCCAATAGTCTACAGTTGAATAATGTATTGAAAACAAGTGATAAAAATGATATATTCACATAATTATCCATGACAATATAATAAATTTAGAAAAAAAATTGAACCGAAAATTTTTCTCACCGATGAATGTAGCGACATTTAATTTTTATATTTTAAAATATTTTGTTTTGACTGGTTAATAAATAATTAACGTTAGAGGCCTCTGTCAGCCTTTACACTTTAATTTGTATGATAAAAGTTTGTGAAATTGTTATTTACCATTTCAAAATTTTTCATTTAAAGATAATGAAACCAGAAGGTTTCCATTTTAAAACTTGTTCATTATTAAACGACTAAATAAATAGTTTTTCAATTACAAATTTTTTCAGCTTTAATTTGGAAGATTTGGAAAGTTTAAAATTCAGAAAGTTTAAAATTCGGAAACGTTCAATTTTTGCTGCTCTTGTTTGCCGTTTAGTTTTGATTACTTCAAACGAAAAAAATGTACAGCTTTATGAGTTTGAACTTTTAAATTTTAACTCGAATTTCAATGGCCGAGAAAAATTTGTGTGAATTAGGAAATAACTGGGATTTTTTTTCGCTGATGAAAGCGGCCAACTCTGATTATTATAACAAAATTTTTAAATTCCTTTTTTAATAAAATGTAAATTTCCGAAACTCGAAAGTTTGAATTCAGATAATTATTTGCCAATTAGTGGTTTACAAAGTCAAACTTGTCAACGTCAATATTGGGTTTTACAATCAATATTCTTATTATACATTTGAAATAATATGAGATATATTCAGTACTGTTTAATTTATAATGAAAGATTATTTGAAATTTTTATTTAACTTAATCAAAAACTCAAACTAAGGATTTGAATGGTAAGGACCAATACTAACAAGTACGTCTTTGTAAGCGACCAATCGGAGAACTATAATAATATTTAAATTTGCGAATATTAAATATTCAATTTATGCTGAAAAAAGGTATTTAAAAATATAATAAGTTATAATGATTTTTTTTCAAAAATGTCCTAATAGATTATTGTAAATTTGGCCTTAAATTCTAAAACTTTTAGTTAACAGAGGTAAAAAACAGTTAAAATTGGTTTTTCCATATATACGATCAATGGCGGAAGTCGATACGCATCAGCAAAGTTTTTTCAAGAAATCTGTTGACTTTGAATCATGTAATAAGTAGGATAAGGAAATTTTTGTGTTTAATAAAGGTAAATATAGAGATTGAAAAATAGTAAGTTTTAAACATTTTTAAAAATTGAAATTGAATATAAAAAAATTGAATATTTTAAGATTCGAGTTTTCAAAATTACATCATTTCAAATTCAATCGAATTTAGAATGCATTATTTAAAAATTAAAAGTGTTAAAAATGAAATAATTAAAAATTTGAAACTTTTGATTTTGAATAATTGTAAATTCAAAGCGATTAAAATTTGACAATTTGAAATTAAGAACTAAATTGAATCTTTCAAAGTCAAAGCTTCTGCAATTTTAGCATTTCAGATTGTTATTACATAACAAATTTATAATTTAACATTGCAGCTGGTTGGAAAATTTTTTTAAAATCGAAAAATGAATTGAATTATTAAAAAAAAACTTTCAAAATAAATAGTAATTTTAAATGGGAAACATTAAAAATGAAAAAATGTCTACTTCGGAACGTTAAAACTTTAACGAATGTGAACCTCATTTAGAACTTGACAAAATTTTAGTCACCAAGCATTGTGATATAAAATTTAATTTGAATTGAAAAATTAAAACCTATGAAAGGGAATAATTTAGCGTTAAACATAAAACTTCAGAACTCTAAAATTGTAACCGTTTAACCCTCATCACTTACACCTCCGAAAAATGACATATTACTTATATGGGGACAAATTGACCCCAGCTGACTTTGAAAGGTTGTCATACTGATTGTATGCAAGTTTTCAAGTTGAAAACATTTACAGACGCTATTTAATGCATAGAAATTAGATTCTGATTGTCTTTTTAAATACAAACTATTTTGAAGTCTATATATGAAATTTTGAAATATTTAATAGCGAAATCGTCCTGACATTTTGCATACCTGATTTTGAAACTACAATATTGTGAAATTTAGAATTCAGAACCTCCAAAAATTAGTCTAAAAGTTAATTTGAGAAAAAATTTTAGTTGCAAGGCCTCAAAAATTAAACTTTTCCAAAATTGCGCATTCAAAACTGTAATTTTAAATAAAAATCATACAAATTATAAAGAAGATAAATATATTATTAACGAGAAATATTATTGCGAGAAATATTGTGACCCTTTGAAGTTTTATTATTATAAACACTTCGAAAATTATATGCTTTTTAATTGGAAACTTTCAAAACTTACAAAACGCGCGAATCGTGATCATTATTCGAAAATGATTTTAGACAACACACACCCAGATAAGAAAATGCGCGCATAGTGCGAGCGGTAACACTCGCACGCGTGCGGGTTAATCCTGCACGCATGCCTTCACCGCGCCACGCAGATGCGTCATCATATGCGACGCATATCGCTCGCACGTCGTGAAGGTCGCACGCGTGCCGGTAAAAAGCGAGCCTTATGCGTCTTGTAAAATGTCTAATTATTATTTGTAAAGCATTAATCGTATAAGAAATAAAAAATGCATAATGTAATAAAAAATATTATATTCCAAAGTAGAAAAAACCATTTTACATATAAATGTAGATCATAGATATATATATATATATATATATATATATATATAATTAAAAACACAGTTAAACAACCACCGCAGGGTACCACTAAGAGCAACTGCCATCTTGAAAAAATGTCAATGGCCCCCAGTAGAACCGCGGTAAAATACACCTATGGCCACGTCTCACATCCGTGAGATGGGTGGTCACAGGGCACGACGAAATCACAACGACAGGCCGGCGAAACCCTCGTGTGTCTTGAGGACACGAAGCGACCCAAGGATGACAGCTTTCTGCATCCATCTCGCAAGAGCCTTGGCATATTTTTGGCACGCGGGTATGGCTTTAAGGTTACGAACCAGCGATAATTTCACACCTCCGAGAGCACCTATCACAAGAACAATCACTCGTACCGAATATTTTGGGTACAGTCGAAGCAGCTCTCTTTTAAGGTCTTGATATCTCTCCTCTTTTTCTTTCTCCTTTGCAGTGATGTTGTATTCGGATGGAGCCGAGAATTCGATCACGAATATAGTTCGTTTCTCGAAGTCTTGGAGAACAATGTCAGGCCTCGAGTGCGCAACGGAGACTGCTGCCCGAAAATCGTAGTTCCAGAAAATCTGGCACTTCTCGTTTCGGACAATTGACTCTATATCCCTTGGAGCGTTCGGCAGGGCAGGGTCGCGACCAACACCGTAAGAGCGACAAAGGTGGTAATAAAGTACTCTTAGGGCCGCATTATGTCTATAGATATACGTTGTTCCTGCGTGGGTCGGACACCCCGATAGTATATGTTCTAGGTACTCAGCGTGTGCATGACACGCTCTGCACCTATCACTGGGAACTTCTTGACATAAAATGCGGGCGCGGTATGCTAAGGTGGAGATTACACCGTCCTGGCATGCGAAAATAAAGCCCTCTGTACCTGAATTGAGCCCTGATGATTTGAGGAAAGCAAAAGTTTGCTCCTTCGACAAGGACTGTTTTTCTACATTTCTGTGAAAGTTTCCGTGCATTTGCTTGTCGAGTAGCTCTTGGTGAAATTTTCCAACCTCTGCTTTCTTTACTTCGGCTTTTAGACGTGAAGCATCTAGATGGAGTAATGCACTTTCCTCACTTCTGATGTTAAAATTCAGGCCAAGGGCCTCGGCAGCTTGCTCCGCGGCTTTGTAAAGGAACGCCCCTTCGCCAATCATCTCGTGGTTTCTGACCATCTTTAGGAGAGGATCTCTGCCATTCGCAACGATGTAAGCTGTACTCAAAACAATTCGGTTATGAAGACACTGGAGATTCAGAAGTCCGCGTCCGCCTTGCTGGCGTGAAATGTATAATCGCGGAACTGACGAATTGATATGCAAGCTTTTATGCATATGCATGATCTTACGCGTGGTGACATCAAGGGCCTTAAGCTCGTTCTTCGTCCATTGAACCACCCCAAACGAGTAGAGTAGAACCGGGACGGCAAGCATGTTAGTCGCAGATACCTTGTTCAACGCCGACAGATTGGAAGACCAAATCTGTCGAAGAAGATGCTTGTATCTGCTTCGGAGAGACTCCTTCACTGATGTTACGTCCTGAATGCGGCTTTGAGGCACGCCCAGGTATGTATAGGTCTCTCCAGTGTTAAGATGTCTAATAACACTTATATCCACAAGCTCAGGGTCCTTGGGAACGCCAGTAATCTTTCCTTTCTTCAAATGAATTTTGGCACACTTGTCCAAACCAAAGTCCATCCCAATCTCTCCTGTGTAGTTCTTGACGATATTTAAAGCAGTTTGAAGTCTGCTTTTACCAGCGGCATAGATCTTCAGGTCATCCATATAGAATACATGAGTGACCTTATGCTCACGCTGATTAGTGTCGCCACAGAGGTATCCAGGAGAATTTCGTAGTGCAAGAGATAGAGGCAAAAGTGTGATGCAAAAAAGCAAAGGGCTCATACTATCCCCTTGAAAGACGCCCCTCTGGAAGGTGACGTTGTTCGTCGTCAGACGATAATTCCTAGATGAGATGGTAAATCTAGTTTTCCAAAGAGGCATCAATCTCTCTATGCATCTCACTATGTGTGGATGTACCTTCAAGCTTTCCAACAGACAGATGATAAGTCTATGAGAGGTTGAATCAAAAGCTTTCCGGTAGTCAATCCAGGCCATTGACAGGACGCGCTGATGGACTGTAGCGTCTTTACAGACACACCTGTCAATCAGCAGGTTCTCTCGACAGCCTGCTACACCTTTTTTCGAGCCACGTTGTTCGTACATCTCTCGCCATACAGGCTCAATTCGTCGAACAATCCTGTTGTTTAGGATAGCTGTAAAAATCTTATACAGTGTGTTCAAACAAGTTATTGGCCTGTAATTCTCTGGTTTGGACAAGTCGCCTTTTTTCGGTAGGAGTATAGTGCGTCCTAACACTAGCCACTGCGGAATGGGCATCTCCGACTTTAAATATGAGGTGAATATGCGGGCCAAATGTTGGTGTGTAGAAGTAAACTTCTTCCACCAAAAGTTCTTGATACAATCTGGTCCAGCACCGGAAAAGTTCTTCGTGCCTCTAAGTGCTTTTTTCACCTCTTCGGCAGTGACTGATGGGCACTCCTCCTCAGATTTTATGAGGCTGTCGCAAAACTCCTTGAAGCGGATGATATTGTCAGTATCTTCCTTCAACTCTAGTGTTTTCGGGATCTTGTACACCTCTCTCCAAAAAGTCTCTACCTCCTTGGGCTTGGGAGGATTTTTTACAAAAACAGGGGGATCACTGAAGAGGCGCGATGGGTCAGCGAGAAACTGTTGATTCTCTCTGATCCATCTCTCCCTCTTCTGTATCCTCCTCCTTGCGTCAGATAACAGCCTTATTTTGTCAACAATATGTTGCTTGATTGTCAGCAGCTTTGACTTGTTTAGTGTGTGATTCAAGGTCCTTAGTTCTTGGGCGAACTTTCGAACCCTTTCCGTGAACGGTCTACCAGATGTTATGTAGTCAATCACACATTGAACACGGGACGCATTCTGTCTTGCCCATCCAATTTTCTTGTTCAGTTGATGCAAGCGTCTTCTTGTCTTTTGATCCATCGTCGGTTTGAGCCTTCGATTTGAATCAGCCAAAGCTCTCGCAGCACCATAAACTGAGCAATTGATGGTCCAGAGGTCGGACTCTTGCGAGATATCTCCACAAAGGGAGGCATCCATTTCAGCCAGATCTTGGGGCTTAAGAGGAACTTGCATGTTGATGTTCCTCCTTGTACTGAAATTGCCATCATCTTCAAGAAGGTGCCTACTTTCTGCGGTTGGTCTTAATGTCGTTTCATCTTCGTCTGCAGCTTGTTCAAGCAGCGGTTGAGGAAGCGCTCCGCGTACATATCCATTTTTGCGGAGGTAGTCGGCTTGATTTCGCAAAGACTGATGCGAAACGTGTTGAAGCTCTGGGTGTTTCTGGCACCACAGAGTATGCATACGCGCCATAAAGCCTCCACGAACAGGGATAATACTGGCATCGTAGCAGTCTAACACATCATTCTTAAGTTGATCCGTCCACTCAATGTGGGCGTTTCGCCGGTTCGTCGTTGTGTTTCCATCTAAATTATTTTCAGCACCCCGAACTCTAGGATGATCGGCATTGTTTGCCGATCCATTGTCGGGTGCTCTGCGCGTTCGATCGTTTTGAACCGCATCTACAACATTTTGGTGGTTTTTTGGTTTCATTGTTGTTCCCACGAGCAGCTAGGGAAAGGGTTCGTCCATCCTTGTAGAGCCCCGCGTGCAAGGATAAGGCTATTACTCTGAGACATCGCCCGATATCCCAGGGTCACCGTTAAAGACACCTCACCCAGGTGCCATGCAGCTTTCGGCACGGTTCGCACACCTTCGCTTAGGGGTTATTCCTTCGGGACCATCCCTGAACAATTGTCCGCGACTGCTTATTAATTATTGTACCCATATTCAGCAGAAACCCTTGGTACGGGGACCCTCTATCCGCAACCCGAGGACGCGTTCGGTGGCTTTGTCATAAGCCCTTCGGTTCTATTCCAAGGGAATCGAAACCGAAACCGAATATATATATATATATATATATATATATATATATATATCATGTATATGTATCTAACAAGTCTCAAGGAACAACATATATATAGTTTATAACTTATAAATATATATATAACGTTACACCTGTAACGTAGTAAATCTACGTGTTTTTTTGTAAATTAAATGTGGATAATTTAAATTACAAAAGGCTTGTGAGTTCACAACCAGCTGTCAAATTACAGTTCTTTTGCAAAGTAACCTAAAAATGTGTGAAAATACATACAAATTTGAAGCTCACCTAATCATCGCGTTATTGTCAGGTTCAATTTAAACATATACTTTGCCTGTCTAAACCCATTCAAATGTGTGTCAAAAACGACATTTTTTACATCCGTGCAACTTTCAATACCATTATGATGCTGAATCAACTCAAAACGAACGGCAAAAACGTTGATTTGTATCCGAATTCGACTTTATTTTTGCTAACAAAAAATATTTTTGTGCATCCAGCGCGTAGAGGCTAACGGCTTTTCGCTCTATACTTGCATCACGGAGTGACTTGCATTTGAACGACTTCGGCAGTCTACGTCGACTGTCGCTCAAACTGCACCATATACACAACACAGAAAAAACGCCATGTTGAAGTTTATTCAAACCACGTAATCACGCGGGAACATTAAAAACTTCCTTTAATGTAATAATGGTCAAATATATTTTAAAACATTTGAAAAATTGTGAAAGTATTTTCAACACATTATTTTAAAATTTTCAATTTGTCAAAATTTGATTTTTGAATTAGTCTGTCAACATCATTAAATTAAAAATACTTGTAACATTGAAATTTATATTTCAGACGTTTCTCATTTTTTTCTGTAGGAAATTATTTACACTAATTATTTCTACATAAATAGATGCCTATCACAAAATGCGAGGCATGTGCCACGCACACACCTGCCTCACGCATTGTGCGACGCATAAGCCTCGCACATACGTGTCTCTCGCAAAATGCGACGCATATGCAACACATCCTACAAGCACCGCGTGCCTCGCATGCGGTGCGGGTAAGGTGCCTCGCACGATTTTTATCTGGGCATATTTGATCGATTTCATAAAAAAATATTTTACACCTTTGAAATATTTTACCGTTGTGATATTTTACCTTTCTAATAATATAGAAACAATATTCTGGCAGTATGAAAAGTAAAATGCAATTAAAATATAAAAATTACCTCATCAAAGTGTTTTGTTTCGTTTTCAATGATATCCAAATCATCTGCTAACGATTGCACAATGTTGAAAACAGCATCGCTTACATCCTCGGTGCTTTCCTCTCGTTCGGCAATCTACAATAATAGTAAAAAAAATTAAAGTGATTGTGCATAAGACAAATGTTAAACATAAACAAGATGTTAAATAGGATTTTTCATACGTCCGAGCTTTCAATTAACGTCTCTTCGGTACAGACAGGACTCTGAAAGGTTTCGTCTTCTTCGAAATTCTGAAGCATTTCAAAATCTTCCATCTTCGTCAAAGAATCGGATTCTTTCTGAAATTAGAAAAAAATGTGTGTAAAATATTGTATAAATTTTCTTTTGCTTCAACGTATTCATTACCAAATATTTACCTCTTCTGCGCGTGCTTTCTTGTATCTATACCTTAAGCTTGATGGAACGGGCTCATCTGAACCAGGTTCTAGATAATGTTTATATCTTGTAGGCTTACTCATTGTAATCTATGAAATTTTGTTTAAATTATAAATGCATTCAAAAGTATTGGATTCAAGTCCTAACCTAAACAAGACATAACATAACAAGATTTCTGTATATCATAACCTGAACATTTTTATGTAAACGTCAAAATTTTAAAACTTTCTTTTACAATATTGTATAAATATGAACTTACCTTTTTCACAAAACTCCACAATGAAATACTGCAAATCTTGGGAAGACGCTAGCAGCAGATTCTTACTTTTTTGGAAATTGCGTATAAGAAAAATTCCGGCCGGTTAATATGTAATTAGAAACTGAAGCTACCAAACACATGGAACCCAAAAGATGATTTTTTAACCCTGTAATGGTTGACCTTTTTGGACTTCCCCCACTAACAAACCTGGGCTATAAATGTAGCGCTATAAATGTAGTTGGATAAAAGTAGTCACTGAACTGAGTAGGTGCTATCCAACGTAAATCCAACCAAAAAACCAGAACGAGGCCCGCAATCAGGCGGAAGGCGCATCTGTGCAAACAACACTGGAAAGCCATCGAGACATCATCAGCTAAGTAACTAGGAGCTTCACGATCTTCTGAATATCAACCGAAAGCCAGCTGTCCTAGAAGAAAAAAGCAACATCGAATTTAAGAGTAAGCATAATATACACGATAGATTTAATTAAACCAATAAGAGAATAAATCCCCTTTATGGTCTGAGGAAGGTAACGGAAATAGAATCAAAGTTAATTCGATTTCCGGTGGGGTCAAGTTTATTGGTTTACGTTAAGATAGTCCTAGCACTCCAGACATCTTATCGTCAATAAAATATTGCGGTACTTTGGTATGGTTGATTAGTTTGTAGCAACTAATCGACGAATATCAAAGTAATAAAGCACACTACAAAAACGCGACACTAAACACCCGTCACAAAGAACAAGTTATAAAATAAGCACACTGGCATCTTTAGATTATCGTCATAATCAGGGAAAGGACTACGATACTGACGACACAGACGAGACAGACTTATCTTCCAATATGTCAGGAAAGCAATCCCCTAACCCTTCTCAAACTTCCCCCTTCATAATGGATGAAGAAATGGCAAGAAGAATGTGGACAAATATTGAAACCTTGGTAGCTAATATGGTAGCACTAAAAATAGAAAATCAAAATAGAACTCTGGAAATTCAAAGAATAGTGAAAGGATTAGGTTACAAGGGCGATATTGAAACAGATAAAGAAGAACCCGAATTAACAGAAGACCTAGACCCAGATGACGAAAGTGGGTCAAAAGCAAACATAAAATTAACTAATGAACCCGAACTGACAGAAGACCTAGAAAGTGGACCAGGAATAAAAATAAAATCAACAACGTCCCAAACCCAAACATTTGAAACGAAAACAAATATAGTACATCAATCGCCAAACAAAAATAACTTAGGAAAAAAAGAGACGAGCCAATACCCCATTAGAAACATGCAATAAATTAGAAAACGAGAGAAATTTCAAACATATCAACTGTCGACTGAAGATGAGGAAGAAAGAGAAGCTATAGAACTTCGAAGACTAAGAAATGAACGATTAATAAAAGAAAAAGAAGAATTAAAATCACTCCAGTTACAAGCCGAAGAAGAAGAAAAAATCAACGCTAAATTAGCTATTGAAACCATAAAAACAATTAACGGTCAAGATGACATTGGGGTAGAAGACTTCATTAAAAATGTTAAGAAAGCTAAAGCTAGATGTACCCAACCCAATTTACTCCTAGATTTGATTTTGGCAAAAAAAAATACAAGGTTTAGCAGAAAAAGCAACCCGATATACGTCTATAAACTCTTTTGAAGACCTTTATACATCCCTAAGACAGAATTTAAAACAAACTGGCTCCGTACTAGCAATAAAGAGTAAACTAGAATCTTGTAAACAAGGAACCACAGAGACGGTTCAAAATTTTAGTTTAAGATTCAGACAGCTAACTAATGAACTTAATTATGCTTTCCAATCAAAACACATAAATCAAACAGAAAGAAGAGTAAGATTAAATATAGAAGAGGAAGAAAATATTAATAGATATCTCCTGAATCTAAAAAAGGAAATCGGACTCCAGGTTAGATTATTGAAGCCCACTACTTTATCGGAAGCACAAAGTCATGCTGTGGAAACAGAAATGTGGCTAAAGGAGTCACAACCCGCTCGACAAGTACCATCAATCAAATTTCAACCTAGACCAACACCATTACCTAGACACCAAGCCAATACAACACCGACCCAGAGAGTACATAATCATAATATGGCTTTAAGTGAAAGAATGAAAATGAAATGTCACAAATGCGGAAATTTAGGACATTTTGCAAACCAATGTACGACAAAAGCTATAAATTTTCAAACAGGCCAATTTTCAAAACGACCATCAGAAGTCAGGAATATTCAAACAACAGAGGAGGAGTTGGAAAACGAGACCATGACAACAGAAGAAATACAAGAACAGATAAATGACGAGAATCAAGCAGAATATCTGCAATCAGCGGAAGATTACAATCCATTAGAGGAAGAAATCGACGAGGAAACGAATACTACTTACTAGAAGATACGGGAGCATCAATAAACCTCATTAAAAAACATCAAATACCAGAAGATTCAAAACCTTTTAAATTAAAAAAAACATTTATCATGGGAAAAAATAAACATGTATCTGAAGAAGCAGTATATATACCGTATTTTTCTAGAAAACATCTTTTTCACATAATAAACGATGATTTCCCACTACCTCAATCTGGTATAATAGGTTTACCATTTTTTTTTTAAATTTTCAAGGTATGCAATAACACCAAATTACCTAATTCTAGACAATAAAAAATTACCGCAACATGAAAATGGTAATTATATAGCACCACATACACAACAAGTATTTAGACTACAAGTTAAAGACGAAGACAATGAAATTTGGATAGAGAAGAATAGTTTGATCCCTGACGGTATATATAAAATTGAAAACGGTGAAATTACGACACCTGTAATAAATAACTCAGGAATTTTGAAGAAAATACCGAATGACATAAAATATGAAATAATTCAAAAAATAGAATCTCGAGATGAAAACTATCCTCCAACAAAAAAGGATAGTAATACAAAACAATTTAAAAATCAACAAATGAATTACATTGAAAGAATCCGAAAACTACAAGAATTAATAAAATTAGACCATATTGAAAACGATGTCCATAAAGTTAGAGAAAGTATATACAAAATACTTCTCCAATATCAAGAAGTATTTACATTACCTGACGATCCACTCCCTTGCACGAATCTCACGGAACATGAGATCATTTTAAATTCAGGTAAAATAATAAACCTAAGATCTCAAAAACTTCCAGAAAAACATAAAGAATTTGCCTTGGAAGAAACTCAAAAATTATTAAAAAAAGGAATAATTAGACATTCTCAGTCACCATTCAATTCACCATTGTGGGTAGTTCCAAAAAAAGGAAATAAACTTAGAATGGTTATAGACTACAGGCAAATAAATAAAGATACCGACCAAGATGCTTATCCATCACCAGTAATAGACGATATCCTAGACCAACTAGGAAAAGCTAAATTCTTTTCCGCTCTTGACATGAGTGCCGGTTTCCATCAAATTCCTATGAAAGAAGAATGTAAAAAATATACAGCATTTTCTAATTCCCAAGGACATTTTGAATATAACCAAATGCCCTTTGGACTAAAAAATGCACCGGCAACCTTTCAAAGAATGATGGATAACGCATTTAGAGGACTAATAGGAAATGAATGTTTTGCTTATATTGATGATATTGTAGTATTCGGAGCAACTTTACAAGAACACAACAGAAATTTAGTGAAAGTTCTACAACGAATAAAGGAACTCGGGTTGAGATTAGAACCAACTAAATGTGAATATCTTAAACCTGAATTAGAATATTTGGGTCATCTAATAACAAAAGATGGGGTTAAGCCCAATCCTGTTAAAATTAAAGCGATACAGGATTTTAAGAGTCCAACCACAGTGAAACAAATTCAATCATTCTTGGGACTCGCAGGATACTACAGAAAATTCATCAAGAATTTTTCATCAATAGCTAAACCCCTTAAACTATTAACCAGAAAAGATATTCCTTTTAATTGGACAACGGAATGCGAAAAAGCATTCAATAGACTTAAAAACGGTCTATGCACAGCACCTGTCCTAAAATTTCCAAATTTTAAAGAACAATTTACACTCACGACAGATGCTTCGAATCAAGGATTAGGAGCTGTTTTATGCCCTTGTTTATTCATATCGCGGACTTTGAATCCTGCAGAACAAAACTACAGTACATCTGAAAGGGAACTTTTAGCAATAGTTTGGGCTGTTAAACGCCTAAGACAATACCTCTTAGGAAACACGTTCAAAATTCAAACTGACCATAGAGCACTAATTTGGTTACATAATTGTAAAGACCCTAGTTCAAAATTATTAAGATGGAGAATTAAATTAGAAGAATACAAATATGAAATTGAATATGTAAAGGGTAAAGAAAATAAAGCAGCCGATTGTTTGTCAAGATTATTTCCAATTAATGAAAAGGACATTTTAGAACAAGCTTTAGAAAAAATCGATATCGCAGAAATTGAAAATGAACTTCCCGACATAGAATTGTTTGATACTCCTATCAACCGTGACTTAAGGGTGTCGGTTAACTCCGACTTGGAATTTTTTTCTATAGGCACGGCACTGACTCCATATATAATTTTTCCCAAGTATTTGAGAGCGAAAGAAAGAAAACTTGTCAAATATCCGGGGTTTTGCGAGATCCTCGGATCAACGAAATTTATAGGAATGAAGCCTTTTGCTGAGGGAATAACTATTTTCGCGGAAATGATTAATTTTTCGAAAGGGAGAAATCTGCGGATAGCAGAAGACAGCATTTGAACGGCGAGAACCGTTCGCAAATTTATGTTTTTACTCACAATTCTGACATCACAGAAGTATTTTCAGAGGCGAACTGATTTTCGAAGACCCAAATGTTGATGATGGCGAACCTAAATTTCGCGAAATACGTCGCGAAATGGAGAAAAATGTAGAATAAAATTGAGATGTCTTGTATGTGAGGACCATAAGACTGTGTTGGTAAGCAGCAAAGCAAACTCGCCAACAGACCGGCTGTCAAATTCGCGCGCCGAATCTTCAATGCTCTGAAGTCCGCACCACACATTGCCACTCGCGAAAT
Source organism: Andricus quercusramuli (assembly GCA_932178445.1). Classification (NCBI taxonomy): domain Eukaryota; kingdom Metazoa; phylum Arthropoda; class Insecta; order Hymenoptera; family Cynipidae; genus Andricus; species Andricus quercusramuli. Next base: position 12,884 of record CAKNXH010064077.1, on the reverse strand, counting down.
CGATTGTGGCGCAAATATTTAAAAAGTTTTTGAAGACAGCAACTGCAAATGCACCAATTTCATACATAAATCAATTTATGATTGTATGTAAATTTGTAAATTTACACAACTTCAAATTATAACTTTGAAATTATGATTTGAACATTTTGAAATTATAAATTATAAATTTATCAAGTTATCCAGCAATAAATTCCGAAAACATCAAATTCGATTTCTGGAATTTCGAAATTAGGCCCTCTGAAAATTTATTTATAAATTCCAAGTTTATCAAGTGGTCCAACTATAAATTAATTATATGAAGAAGCTTGTAACGGGGGACACGGATTGTGGTCATCTTTTGTGAGCGAAGAGGGCCTCATTTGACATAAAAAAAAGCTGAAACAGTTTACTAAGATGGAAAGCGGTTTACGAGAAAAAAGGGTTAAAAGAAATCCGCGCAATATAACTATCGGTTTGAATTATAGGACTACTGACTAAGGAGCGGCGGGGTAATGGTCTAGGTTCAAGGCTACAGAATCTGCCATCATGCGTTCGCGTCCTCATACTCTCGTCAGTTTTTTTTTTTGTTTCTAAACATTACCGTGAATATGCATAAATATTATAAAAATATTAATAAATATTAATATTTTTTGAATTGGATGGAGCAACAAAAATCTTTTTTGTGATAAGCTTTTGGAGGGCGGCGGTGCTAAAAAATGCCCTTTGTCCCCCAATAAATTATCAATAAAATGAAGAACATGACTAAAATCAATAGAATTAACGAATGAAACGGATAAAATGAATCAAATAAATGAAATCAATAAAGTCAATAAAATCAATAAACTCAATGAAATCAGTGAAACCGATATAAATTTTATTTTATTGATTTGATTGATCTTGTTCTTTGATTGTTCGATTGATTGTAGTGATGCATTTGATTGCATTCTTTTTAAAATCGTATTTTTATATTGAGTTTCTTTATTTTATTACAAAATACAATGGAATGAATCAATAAAATCAATAAATTGAATAAAATCACTAAAGTCAAGAAAATCAAATTATAATCAATGAAGTCAGAATTATACTGATTTTTGTGATTTCATTCAATTTATTGATTTTTCTTATTCATTTCATCGTATTTTTTAATAAAATAAAGGAAATCAGTATGAATATGTGATTCTTTTATTAAAAAATACAATGAAATGAAGCAATGAAGTCAATAAATTGAATAAAATACTAAAATCAGATTATTATCAATAAAATCAAAATTGCACTGATTTTGCTGATTTAGTGCTTTTATTCAATTTATGGATTTCATTGATGTTCTGGATTTTATTTTTCGTTTTATTGGTAATAATTTTATTTTTTATTTTTAGTTATTTTATTGATTTTGTTGATAATAAATCGCTTTTATTTATTCTAGTGATTCCATTCAATTTATTGCTTGTATTGATTTATTCTGTTCTATTTTTTAATCAAAACAATCAAGTAGATCAATAAAATAACTAAAAATAAAAAATAAAATTATTACCAATAAAACGAAAAATAAAATCAATGAATTGAATAAAATCTCGAAAATCAGTGCAATTTTGATTTTATTGATAATAATTTTATTTTAGTATTTTATTTAATTTATCGACTTCATTCAGTCATTTGATTGTGTTTTTTAATAAAAGAGCCAAATATTTACAATAAAAAATCAGTATATTGAACAGAATCAATCAAATCAACAAACTCAATAGAATCAATAAAATAAAATAAATCAATCAAAACAATAAAATGAATGAAAATCACTAAAATCAGTGCAGTTTTGATTTTATTGATAGTAATTTCATTTTAGTATTTTATTCAATTTATTGACTTCATTCAGTCATTTAATTGTAGTTTTTAACAAAAAAAAGTCGAATATTTGCAATAAAAAAAATCGATAAATTGAATAAAATCAATAAAATCAATCAAATTGCTAAAATCATAGAATCAATAAAATGAAATAAATCAATCAAAACAATAAAATCAATAAATTGAATAAAATCACTAAAATCAGCATAATGTAGATTCTATTTATGTGTTTTCTTTCTGATTTTGTTGATAATAAATCGATGTTATCGATTTTGGTAATCTCATTCAATTTATTGATTTTATTGAGTCATTTGATTGTTTTTTTAAATAACAGAATCGAATATTTATACTGATTTTCTTTATTTTATTAAAAAATACAATCAAATGAATAAAAAAATCAATACATTGAATGAAATTACTAAAAACAATAAAATCAAATTATTATCAATGAAATAAAATAAATGAACAGCACCAATAAAATCAATAAATCGAATCAAGTCACTAAAATGAAGAAAATCAATAAGTCAAAATTATACTGATGTTAGTGATTTTATTCAATTCATTGATTTTATTAATTTTTTTATTGTATGGATTTTATTGATTTTATTCATGTTCTTCATTTTATTGATAATTTATTGGGGGACAAAGGGCATTTTTTAGCACCGCCGCCCTCCAAAAGCTTATCACAAAAAAGATTTTTGTTGCTCCATCCAATTCAAAAAATATTAATATTTATTAATATTTTTATAATATTTATGCATATTCACGGTAATGTTTAGAAACAAAAAAAAAAACTGACGAGAGTATGAGGACGCGAACGCATGATGGCAGATTCTGTAGCATTGAACCTAGACCATTACCCTGCCACTCCTTAGTCAGTAGTCCTATAATTCAAACCGATAGTTATATTGCGTGGATTTCTTGTAACCCTTTTTTCTCGTAAACCGCTTTCCATCTTAGTAAACTGTTTCAGCTTTTTTTATCTCAAATGAGGCCCTTTTCGCTCACAAAAGATGACCACAATCCGTGTCCCTCGTTACAAGTTTCTTCATATAATTAATTTATAGTTGGACCACTTGATAAACTTGGAATTTATAAATAAATTTTCAGAGGGCCTAATTTCGAAATTCCAGAAATCGAATTTGATGTTTTCGGAATTTATTGCTGGATAACTTGATAAATTTATAATTTATAATTTCAAAATGTTCAAATCATAATTTCAAAGTTATAATTTGAAGTTGTGTAAATTTACAAATTTACATACAATCATAAATTGATTTATGTATGAAATTGGTGCATTTGTAGTTGCTGTCTTCAAAAACTTTTTAAATATTTGCGCCACAATCGATTTCGCGAGTGGCAATGTATGGTGCGGACTTCAGAGCATTGAAGATTCGGAGCGCGAATTTGACAGCCGGTCTGTTGGCGAGTTTGCTTTGCTGCTTACCAATACAGTCTTATGGTCCTCACATACAGGACATCTCAATTTTATTCTACATTTTTCTCCATTTCGCGACGTATTTCGCGAAATTTAGGTTCGCCTTCATCAACATTTCGGTCTTCGAAAATCAGTTAGCCTCTGAAAATACTTCTGTGATGTCAGAATTGTGAATAAAAACATAAATTTGCGAACGGTTCTCGCCGTTCAAATGCTGTCTTCTGCTATCCGCAGATTTCTCCCTTTCGAAAAATGAATCATTTCCGCGAAAATAGTTATTCCCTCAGCAAAAGGCTTCATTCCTATAAATTTCGTTGATCCGAGGATCTCGCAAAACCCCGGATATTTGACAAGTTTTCTTTCTTTCGCTCTCAAATACTTGGGAAAAATTATATATGGAGTCAGTGCCGTGCCTATAGAAAAAAAAATTCCAAGTCGGAGTTAACCAACACCCTTAAATACACCAGAACCTACAATAATTAATAAACCTATAAAAATTAGTGAGGTAAAACTAGAAGGGGAAAATAAAATCAAAATACCTCACAGAAGAATAGGAGAACCTTCTCCTGGAATTTCAGGACTATCATCAGAAATCCCAGAATTAATGCTAGAAGAACAAGAAAAGGAACCCGCAGAAGATAAATTATGCCAAGATTTTATAGAATGGAGATTAAATCCAGTTGCAGGTACAGTTAAAATTAAACCTAACGCTGTAGGAAAACTGTGGACTTATATAAAGAAAGAAGAAATGCCACTCTTTAATGAAGAAGAATGGTTAAGAAAATTAGGTTGGATAATTGATGAAATCAAATCCAGAAAACTTACTCTAATTAGACTAGTTTTTGGAGATCCTTTATTTACACCAATTGAAAAAGAAATAATACAAGAAATGATAGAATATCTCTCTAATATTTATCGTGAATCCAGCTTTCACTTATGTTTTTCAAACACTAGAGAACTTACAAAGGAAGAAAAAAGGAAAATAATAGTTGAAGCCCATTCAACACATTTGGAAGAAAAGAAATCAATAGATAGGGGAAAAAAATTAGGGTATTGGATAGGAATGGATAATGATGTAATAAAATATGTCAAATCCTGTCCCATTTGTCAACTACAAAAAACTACTAGGATCACGAACCAAGCTAGTAGTATAATACCCGATATTCCTACCAAACCCAATGAAAAAATCGCACTTGATATTTTTGGGCCTCTACCTGAAACTGTTCAAGGAAACAAATACATATTGAGTTTACAAGATCGATTAACACCATACACAATATTAATACCCTTAAAAAATGAGACTACAGAATCAATTATTAGTAATTTAATTGAACACTACATTTATATATTCGGAGCCCCAAAAACCATTCTGACGGATCAAGGTCAAAATTTCCTTTCTGAACTTATGCAACAATTTGAAGAAGCATTAAGAATTCAACATGTTAAAACAACGGCATTTCACCCCCAATCTAACGGTAATATTGAGCGTATGCACTCTACGCTAAAAAACCTCATTAAAACTTCTATTGCCGAAAATAATAAGGAATGGGACGATAATTTGAAATATATTAATTTCGCGATTAATACTATGAAAAATAATACCCTCGGAATATCACCGTTTGAGGCTACCTTCGGAAGAGAACCCAACATTCCTTCAACAATTAATCCTTCTCTAAACTTGACGTATTGTGACCTAGTCAAAAAATGGAAATCTAAAGACGAACAAAATTTAAAAAGAATTAAGGAGATAATTGAAATCGAACAGCAAAAAACTAAGAAATTATTAGAAGATAAAATAATTAGGAAACATCCAATTTATAAAGAAAAAGATTTGGTCAAATGGAAAAATAACAACAAACAAAATAAATTAGACCCAAGCTGGAAAAGTCCTGGGGAAATACTAGAAATATTAGAAAATAATAACCTCCAAATTAGACACGATAATAAAATCCTAAGGATACACATAGATCAATGTATGCCTTATTTTTTAGATGGCGCTTGCGTTGACAATTCTACTTATAATCCTGATAGCGACAACGAAAGCTAACTACTCAATAGAAGAGTCAAAAGGGAATGTATACATAGAAGAAACTAACAAAGTTCACCTATATAATGAAGAATGGAGACTAATAATAGGGATAAATTTAACAACAACCGAAGAAAGAATGGAAGCAATAGATCATACTTTAATAACAGCTGAACGAGCGTGTGGGATATCCTGTGCACCTAAGGAAGAACTAAAATTAATTAAAAAAAGGTGTAATAGACTAACTTCAAAAATCTCAATTTTACATAAACTGTTAGGAAAACAAAGACAAAGAAGAGGCTTAGCCAATTTTGTGGGAGATATTTCTAAGACATTATTTGGAACCCTCTCCGAATCTGATCTAAATCAAATTAACTCTGAATTTGATAAACTATATAATGATAATAAGAAAATAGCATCTATATTGACCAAAAACACAAAAATCCTCAAATTGATATTAGATTCCTCCTCAACGGAATATTCAACAATAAAAATGGAAATTGGTAAAGAATTAGGAATAGCTCAAAAACTAAGTCAAACTGTAAACAATAATACAAAGGACAACTTTGTTAATACTAAACTAAGTTTAGTTACCCTCTTAATTGATGAATTAAGTGAAGATACTGACACAACTATAAATGCTATTAATGACGGAAAACATGGGATAGTGCACCCTCAAATTTTAGCACCAGAAATTCTAAAAAACACACTAGAAGAATTTGAACAGCATCACAGGACAAGATATCACTTCGATAATAAAGAGGAAAATTATCAATATATCCTTGATATAAGCTCACTCTCAGTAGCAATAATTCAAGGACTCTTCACTTATACATATTAGATATACCCGTTCTGGAGACAGAAGAAGGATCTTTACAGAAAATTATCCCTATCCCAGAAAAGAAAGGCAACCTTTATCTATCTATTATACCTGACCACGAACTAGTCATTAAATATAGAGATTCTTATGTTCCAACAGACAAACAAACGATTTGTAAGCGAAACCAGCCTAATCTTAAGTTATTAGAAAGTCAAACTTGCGAATCAAGTCTTTTTAAAAGGTATGCTGAAATAAATTGTAACCAATCTCCATATTTACTCCACAAAGAAACCTTTATACCAATATCTGACGGATATATTATGATTCCGCTTAAAACAATGAACCTAGACATAAGCTGCGACCGAAATATAACAACTATAGAAATAGTTAAACCCATTAAAATAAAAGGAGACAGTTGTAAGTTGTATAATAATTATGATCAATTAAGCTTACCGAAGCATTTACAAGAAAAACAAACTTATTGGATCAATGGAACCAACGATATTAAATATAATGATCAAGACCTTAGTAATTTAGAGAAGAAGCTAATCCAGCTTCCTAAACAAATAGATAATAATTAACTGAAACAAGCTCGACTTAGCCTTGACGATACCGAAAATACATTACAAACCATAGCTACTCATAGACGTTTAAAAACTTGGAAAGAGAAAGGGATAGAATGGTTACAATACTTGGGATATGCAGCTCTGGCTGTAAGCACCTTATTTGTATTGTATAAAACTGGAATCTTCAAAGTAATATCGAGTATCATTCCGAAAAAACTATGTTTATTCTGCGTAAAAACAAAATTACAAAACCCTACTCATATTGTAACATATAGCCCTAGTATGCAACCACTGTTAGACAATAAGGAAATTAAAACTCGAAAAGTAACATTTTAGAAGTTTAGAGGCTAAACTTTGTCTAAAAAGGGGGTTGCAATGGTTGACCTTTTTGGACTTCCCCCACTAACAAACCTGGGCTATAAATGTAGCGCGTTGGCCCAGCGCAGTTTAGTTCTTTCTAATCTTGCATTCAAAATTGTATCTTTGTTGAATAAAACGAGTCGAGTACCATCTGGTGACTCGACTACTTTTTAAAAACTCTAAATTGTTTAATTCGGCGTAACAACCCGGAAGATTTTTTTTTTTTTTTTTTTTTCATATCATTAAGCCCTTTCGGCGAGCCTCTAGGGGTAGGCGTAACACTACCCGATTCGGGTAGTGTTTCTAGGTGGATAGTTTCTTGCAGTAAATAACTACAAGTGTGGGCTCACCACACCCACGACCGCCAACAGCAACGCAGTAGTATCCGACGGTCACCCATCCAAGTACTAACCGCGCCCAACACTGCTTAACTTCAGTGATCTAACGGGAACTGGTGTTTCCAGCGTGGTATGGCCGTTGGTGAGATTGATTTCCTAAAATCTGTACGTGAATGGCGTCATACGGTGTCAGAGTGAGTGAGAAAAATGCCCCTGATCTCCGCAGTCCCATTGTACATAAAAATAAGAAAAATGTCCATCACGCACGCGTATGTTTCTATTACCAACGGCTTGCAAAGGATTGTGCCTTTGTCATCAATTCGGGATTTTTTCCCCAAAAGTGAAAATGATTTCAATAAAAACAGAAAACAAAAGGTGTGGTTAAAAGCTGACAAAGGAAAAGAAGATCTCTTACTGAATGCCTACATTTTACTATTGGGTAGTAAGTATATGATTATTTGCTTATATTTTAGAGGAACTATGAAGTATACAATAACATATATAATTTGTTACCGAAGACGTTTTTCTATTTTATATTATTATATTACTTTTCTCATGAACAGAGAATGGAGAAAAAGTGAATTTAACATTAGAAATATCATAAATAATTGTATTGTTTGATGGGTGTTGGATCAGTGTTATAATCTCAAAATTAGATTTGCTCTTATTATTCTACAACTGTTATAACTACATATTTTTTCGCTGTATAACATAACTGTTTTCTGAAATAAAAATGTAATCTGTATAGCAATAGGATGGTCCAAAGATTCGACTTTCGATTTTTGGTGATAGAACCCCCTCATTTTGTTCGTTTTCCGGAAAAAAAATTCCGTATTTTTTTTCAACGTTAACCCGTGCCCCCGGGCTTTTGAAATTAACATGGGGTTTTAAATGGAAAAAGCTCGATTTTCAAAAAAATGGGAAAAAGAAGTACTTGTTATACATTTTTTGTCAATTAAAGTATTATCACCTCTTGAGGAGTATTTAAGGAATAATTTTCACCCAATAGCTTTTAATTTTGACACACTTGAACCCCTTCAATTGAACCGCTGGCGATCAAAAGGGGATACGCTCGAAACGCCGTCGTTTTATTTGGCCCTGGGTCATATTTTTTCAGGTCACATTTTTATTTTTTTATAACACATCCCAATAGGAAGTTTTATTGCGCATATTTTTAGTCTTATAAATAAATGTGATAACTTTATTAGTTTTCGATTTGCAGAGAACATTTTTTTTTAACAAACAAAAATTGTTTAAACAAACAAAAATTATTTTAAAAATTGCTAAATATTCTGTAGAAAAAAAATATTGCTCTCAAATTCCTTTAATTGTGTCATTCATTCCAGAAAGTAATAATTTTTCACGCTTTACAGGGGGAACAAATTTTTTAAGCAAATCAAAATTGTTTAAATAATTACAAAACATCCTTCAAAAATGTATTGCTTTCAACATTCATTAATTGTGCCATTATTTTCAGAAAATAATAACTTTTTACGATTTCAGGGAGAAAAAATTGTTTAAACAAATGAAAATTGTTTTCAAAATAATTACCAAATAAGTTAAACAAGAACTAATACTCTTGAAATTCATCAACTTTGTACGATTTATTCCGAAAGATAATAACTTTTCACGATTTACAGGGGAAAAAATTGTTTAAACAAATACTAATTGTTTAAACAATTTAAAATTATTTAAAATATACTTTAATACTCGTCACTTATCGATTAAAAATAATTCATGTTGAAATTTTTTTTTAAAATACCGTCTTTAGCATGAATTTGGTAGAAAACTGCTATTTTGCAATTTTAGGGGCATTTTTCGGGCACGATTAAAAGGTGTCCGGTGTGTCAAAATTAAAAGCTATTGGGTGGAAATTATTCCTTAAATACTCCTCAAGAGGTGACAATACATTCATTGACAAAAAATGTATAACAAGTACTTCTTTTTTCCATTTTTTTGAAAATTGAGCTTTTCCCATTTAAAACCCCATGTGAATTTCAAAAGCCCGGGGGCACGGGTTAACGTTGAAGAAAAAAAAATTACGGAATTTCTTTTTCCGGAAAATGAACAAAATGTGGGGGTTTTATCACCAAAAATCGAAAGTCGAATTTTTACAGGTATAAATTTGGACCACTCGAATATAGCAAACAAACATTTACTTTGACAATTTTTCGTTAAAAGCATAGGAATTCCATCCGAACCTATCCGAATCATTCCGGAATCTGTATCAGAACAAATACGGATCATTCCGGAATCTGTATCCGAACCAATCCGAGTCAATTCCAACCAATCCGAAAAATTTCTACATTTCGTTTGACCCAAATCGTTTCAAAATTAATCCGACTCAATCCGGTTCAATCCGATCTCCAAAACGAACCAATCCGAACCAAAGTTTTAATCCAAATAAATCCGAATCAATCCGAACTCGGATTTATATACACTGAATTTTCAATCCGAATGAATCCTAGTTCGGATTGAATTGGATTCATTCGGATTAAAAATCTTTTTAGGTCAATCCGAATAGATATTCATTCGGATTGGAAAATTGATTCGAATTAATTCGGATTAATTTTTTACCGATTTGGATCGAACGATATGTGGAAATTTTTAAAAATTGGTTTGAATTAACTCGGATTGGTTTGGATACAGATTCCGGAATGATTCTGATGACTTCGGATTGGTTCGGAAGGAATTCATATCCAATACTTTCGCCAGGGTAGAACTTGGATCAAACACCTTTAAACTGAAAAAAGAATATTTCAGTAATTTCAATGTTGTAGTCTTCAATACTGAGAAATTGCAATTTATAAAAATTGGAAATCTAACTTTTTAAAATTCTACAAATTCATTTTACATTTCATCCAGCGAGTCTGACGTACAAACCCGACGAGACAAAATGCGTTTAAAATTTCCAAACAAACGGATGTTGAGTTTTGCAAGTGAATCTAAGCCTATTGGACTAAAAGTTATCAATAAAAAGAAAATTTCCATCAAGCCAAAAGTGGTAAGAAAAATAAAAAATAAAGAATCCCAACTCACGATACAGGATTTTTCATAACACTTAAAAAATAAACAACTTTTTTTTAAGGTGTTGAAACTAACACCCTTCAGTAAAATATAATGTATTTTCTTGCATTTGTAGAAAGCCACACGGAAACTCAATTTTCGACAGCAGGAAGCGAAACAGCAACAAAATCGAAGCATTTTTGAGAATTATTCAAACTTCATGAACAGTCGTCCAGTCATGAAAGATTCTGAAAATTCAGAAATTGTTGATCATGATGAACGCACATTGGATGTAGATGACACTTTTCTGATTGATTCACGTAACTAAAGCTGCCTCCATTTTTATTAACTTGTTTGCTTTCACGTAATTTTTAGAGCTTTGTCTTCTATTTTATTTCATTTTGAACATTTCTGCGTTAAAAGTGTAAATTTTTCAATGTTTTTTTTTAAATAGTGTCACTTTTTAAGGTATTTTGGAGAAAATATTTTTTAAATCAAAATAAAGGAAATGCGTATAAATAAAATGTATCTATCTATTAAATATCTAGATAAAGTTAATGAAATTCAAGTTGTTTCTAAATAATTTATCAGTCATTGAACCATTAAATTTAAAATTTCTGCATTTTAGATGTTTTAATTTGCAATTCTCAGGAGAAGAGAACTATCTTGAAAGAGAACATTCTTCATGTGAAAGTTCTCCACAAAGGGAAATAATCCTGAGACACAAAGATACTTCTGAAAGCATGGACGTCAATTTAAGGAGAAGATCTGAGCCCATGAGTTTCAACCAAGAAACTCCCGGAGTTTCAATAACTCGATCACGATCTCTACCTTCAGAATCTGAACAAACAACGCCTACACAACGGTTACCAGCAGAAAGAAATTTAACTTCCGCACCTCTTCATCCAAACCAACCACAAATACAAGAAGATGCACGACATGTACAAAAATCTTCGGATGATAATTGGGTTTGTATAATATATTACCTTGTTTATAGAAACTTTTATTTCCAAATGAAACTCTGGTTCTGTGTAACATTAATGTTAATAATAATTTCATAAATTACAAAACACATTTTTTGAAAACAGATACATCTTGGTGCAAACACGACTATGCATATTGATATATGGGAGACAATTAAGTCACACTCAGACTCAAGATTTGTTCGAGAAGTACTTCAAAAGCTATCGGGAACGGAAGAACTGCAAAAAAGATGTTTGGGTGAAGAGAAGGCAAACAAAGGAAAAGGGAATGTTCCAGAAGAAGAACACAGAAAACCATTAACACCCGAAAAGATCGAAATATTGAAAGGTATTTGAGTATTTAAGACAATATTTAAAAAAAAGTATTTCTTTTTTTTTGCAATTTGAATTATTTTTGAAAACTACTTTTACTTTCTAAATGTATGTCAAGAATCTCTGAACATTAATATAATTAATTTTTAAGATAAATTTTATTAGGAAAATGGAAGAAAACGATTTTTTAAATTTGGTACCTATATATTTTCCAGACTGTCTTTACGAGAAAATAACGGAATCTGGTGTAACCGGGAAAAAGAGAGCCATAAGAATAAAGGAATTGCGGTCTCACATCAGGGCCAAACTTTATGACGTTCGTAGGAGCCTGTTCAAAAATCAGAATCCTTAGTTTTGTACCTTGCGTAGTTTTTAAAAAAGTACAAGCGACCCGCAATTTGCAATTTAAGTATAAGATTTATTTTAAACGTTTCATTTTTGTAAGAAGTTCCTGTGCATACTTCATTGCCTCTTTTTGATAATCGAGCGCTAACATTATACTTAAGATTGAGAATAAAAGACTTTTAAAGTGTTAAATCATTGAGATTTATTTATAACTAGGTTCGCGATTGCTTAAAAAGCTCAAGATTATAGTTCCATCACAGTGGGCACAACATTTCACGACGTTTTAAGGACATCGCTACAACATCTTTAAGCCGTCCTATGTCCATGTCTTTATACGATGTTATAAAGATCTCTTCAAATTTTGTGCTCACTAGTACAATATTTAAGGTTTTAAGGTTTTTGTTTAACATAAAATGATTAATGTATAAAGTATGAAAAAAGTTTCTACCATATTCGTATGTTAACAACTTATTCAGTTCGTTTATAAAAAATGTTTAATCCCTGGCGGACCGGCCGAACGCAAACATTACGCTACAGCGTAACGGTAAAGTAATGGTAAAGTAATATGGCATAATAATTGATAAAAAAAACAAAATTATAATGCCATATTACTTTACCATTACTTTACCGTTACGCTGTAGCGTAATGTTTGTGTTCGGCCGGTCCGCCAGGGATGCCACAACTCGAAAAAATAAATTATTTAAAAAAAATATTATCTTCTTTTATTCTGAGCCATAATTAAAGTCTGTGAAAAACTTTATATAAATAAAAAATAACTTTCATACTACGTTCAACCAGGACTTCGTAAATTACGTCGTAAACTGCGTCGTAAACTATGTCGTAAACGACGTCGTCAACTACGTCGTTTACTA
>CAKNXH010064076.1:29763-42872 GCA_932178445.1 Andricus quercusramuli | reverse complement strand
ATGTTGTTGAAAAATCGAATTCTTTTTGGATGGAAAGTAAATTTTTTAAAAATTCATCTTTGTGATTCAAAATTGAACTATTTCAGTCGAGAAATCATCATTTTTAGTTCAAAATTCATCACTTTGGTTGAAAATTTTTTGTTGTGGAATTGTTTTTTTTCAACTGAAAATTTATCTATTCTATTTTTGGTGAAAAATTGATCGTTTTTAGATGAAAATTCATGCTTTTGATATAAAATTAATCTTATTGGTTCAAGACTTATCTTTCTTGGTCAAAATTCATAAATTTAACTACTTTGTCGAAATTTTTTTTCTTTTTTGGCTGAAAATTATTTTTTTACTGATTATTTAACTATTCCAGTTGAAGTTTCAACTATTTCGTTAATTTTTTTTTTGAAAATTATGTTTTTTACTGTAAATGTAATTATTTCAGTTGAATATTCTATGTTTTTAGTTAAAAATGCATCTTTTTTGTTGAAAATGAATTCTCTTAACTAAAAATGTATTGATTCAATTTTTGGTTAAAAAATTACTTTTCTAGTTGAAAATTCGTTTTGTTTAATAGAAATTGTTCTTTTGGGTTTAAATTCAATCTTTTTCAGTTGAAGAATCATCATTTTAGTTGAAAATTAATCAATTTGGTTGAACATTTATTTTTTTGGTGAAAAATATATTTTTCTAATTGAATATTTAACTATATTCTATTTTTGGTTGAAAATTTGTCTTTTTCAGTTGATAATTCTTGTATGTTGTTGAAAAATCCAATTTTTTTGCACAAAATTAAGCTTTTTGTTTGGAAATTCATATTTTTTAAATGAAAATTTATAATTTTCTGTTAAAAATTCACCTTTATGGTTAATTCGTAAAACAAAATAAATATTGGGTGTTTGTAAAAAAAAAAATTATACTTTGATTCAATTGTTGAAATTTCGGCATTTTTGGGGTGCCATCCATGACCTATTTCTAGATTTATTGATTTCAAAACTGACAAAATTCACAAAACCAAACGAAAAGCCAAATTCCAAAAGCTAGTAACGAACAACCCAACGCTCAAAAACCTCCAAAACGCCAAAATGTAGTCCCTGCGTTACTGCGCATACTCGACTCTAGGGGAAATGTCTCTCTCTTTTTTGGACTAAAATCACTCGACCAATAGCGCTGCGTCCAGCAAACGTGCGCTCATGCGCAGACCGAAGAAGAAGAAATTGGAAGGATCGAGAACTGAAGAACGCGCAACGTCGCAATGGTCGCAATTAACTTTCTCACTTGACGCCACTTGACGCGTTAGTTCCTTGATTGGGAGTTGCGTCTAAAAATCGATATTTCGTCAAAAACAGCTGAAAATCTACAAGTTTTTCTTCAATAATCAAGATCTGGCTTGTTGACAATGTAAGTTGCTAATAATCATATTTTTATTCGTTATTTTGATCTAGTAGAAAAAAACGTATTCGTTTATTGTTGTGACTTTCCGCGTACTCCATGTTTGTTCATTATTTTGCTCACTTTCGGGTGCTTTGCTATATTGTAGACGCCCTAAAAATAACAATAAATGGAACAATTGCGCGTCAAATGAACAACAAAGTAGGCTCCTTCGTTTTTTAATCAACGTGCTCCACTATTTTGTTTTGGTTTTTTTGTTTATAGAAAATTTGTGCATATGTCATAACACTTACGGAATTTTCGGGAACTTTTGTTATTTCAATTCGTAAAAATACGTTTCTAATTGCTTGTTTTGGAAAAATTTGTTTCCAATTTTTCACTAATTAGGTGATCAGATCAGAGTTGTTATCGTAGAAATTTTCCATAATGGATAATTTTGCCAAATTTGTGTTCAGAAACATCTGGATTTCGAAAATTTGTTTTTGTTGAAGGGGCACGGTTATTGATTGTTATTATTAGAGGGTGTCCAGCGTCATCGAAAACCTGGAATTCTCCTTGAATTTTCCACGAGAACCTTGAATTAAATGGTTTTTTTTTTAACAGTTCTATTGAAATGCGAAAAGTAATTTAAATATTTTTGTGTATTATGAAGGAAACATCTCGCTTATAATAAATCTTGCTACTGCAGTTTTTTTATTTATCAAGATATAATTTATCTTTTTGTCATTACAGAATAGATTTCTAGGCATTTTTAACGTTTCAAATTAGTTGACTTTTTTAAATTAACTTTTTTATTGAAAATTCGCTTTTTGGATAGAAATTGTATCGTTTGGGTGTAAACATTCATCTTTTGATAGAAAATATATTTTTTTGTTATGTTGAAAGTTAATTCTTTTTAATAAAAAAGTCTATTGTTTATTTTTGGTGCAGAATTCATCCCTTTCGGTTGCAAATTTAATAATTTTGTTGAAAATTTAGCTACAATTTTGTTCAAAAGCCATATTTTTTTGTAGAAAACTGTTTCGTTAGCGTTTGGTTAAAAAATCTTATATAAGTTAAAAATTGAATTATTTTGTTTGAAAATTCGACTTTTTTTATTCAAAAGTCCTCGTTTTGATAGAAAATTCATCTTTTGTTATAAAACTTGTCTTGTTTGGATAAAATATAATCTTTCTAGGTTGAAACTTTCGCTGTCTTCGAAAAAATCCTATTTTTGGCTTGAAAATTCTGCTATTTTGTTGAAAATGCAATATGTTTCAACTTAAAATCTTAGAAATATAAAACCCACATTAATTTTATGTAAAAGAATTTATTTCCCTGGTTCATCCTTGAGGAAATTTTTTTTTAAGTTATTTTTTATAACTCATTTATGAAGTTTTATTTTATGAATTGCTTTTTATTTTTATTTTAAAACAGTTATTCCAGAAAATTTGAAAAGTTTTAAAATAATTCAGTGATTAATTTCAACGAATTCACAAAGATTACAAAAATTTGAAAGACGAATCTGTTCGTAAAAAATCAAGAATTTGTTTAATAATGGTTCTGCTTCTTTTAAAAATTGTTGGTCAATAAAAAATGAAATGCCTTTTTTTACATCTACAACAAACGGTTATTTCATTATTGGACGTAAACTAAGGAGAAATGGAAAAACTTGACTTCTTGACCTGGAAAAGACCTTGAATTTCGTTCTTAAGAATCGCTAGACACTCTGACATAACTAACAGAGTCTAAAATGCTGTATTTTTTCCTCTAAAATTGATATTCTTCATAAAAAATTATTAGACTTCAAAGGTTCTTTAAAAATTTTAGCTGTGAAAGTATCAAAAATCAAGTTCAATGTTTATTTAAACATTAAACTATTGTTCTTGAGTTTTTAAATGATAAAAATTCCTATTTATTTGTCGCAGGCCTAACAGTATTCTAAAAATTACCTTTTTTTCTCGTTTTTCCGGTTGAAAATATATATAATTCGTCTTTTTGGCTTTAAACTTAATATTTTTTCATTGAAAATTTGCTATTTTATTGAAAATTTGTCTTTTTGTAGAAAATTAATCTCCTGGTAAAATTAATCTATTTGATCAAAAATTCATCTCTGAAAATTTAACTATTTTGTTGAAAATTCTTTTTTGTTTTGAAAATTAATTTTTTTATCTCTAAATATACCTATTTGAAATATTGAAATATTTGAAATATACCTATTTGAAAATACAACTGTTTTCTAAAAAAAAAAAATTGGTTGTTTATTATAGAAAATTGATATTCTTGCTTGAAAATGCAACTTATTTGGTTGAAAATTCGTCTTTTTTTTTTAAAGAAAATTATCTTTTTTTTAAGTCTTTTATCGTTGAAGTATCAAGTATTACATTTTTTGTTGAGAATAGTTTTGAAATTTCACCTATTTGGTTTAAAATTCATTTATTTGGCTGAAGATTCAGTTTTTTGAGCTTTCATATTTGACAATTTTGTTAAAAATTCATGTCATTTGTTGTAAAATCGTCTGTTTTGTTATAAAACTAATCTTCTTGTTTGAAAATCCGCCCTTTTGGTTAAAAAATACTTTCTTTTTAGCATTCAAAACAATAATATTTTTACAAATACCACCAAAGTTTAATAAAGTATGGTAAATAATGATTTTTCAAAAAATGTTTGTAATACAAACAACAATATTTTGAACATTCATATGGTGCATTCAATTATTTCTTTCCAGGTGGCTTAAAAAATATGTTGATGTTCTCAGGGCCTTTTGCTGATAAGAAGTCACTGTAAATACAATTGACTAGTCTCTGAAAACCGCAGAGACCGGAGTTCGGAGTATTTTGATAGGTGGAAATTCCCTCAAATATCCCAAATATTTAAACTTCAACAATATAAAACTGAATTGTTTGATAGAGATAGCTTGAACCGTTAGTGTGTCAGAGCTAAATTTAACAATTAAACGCTTCCATTTTAATTGGTCTACTTAAAAAAAATTTAATTTGCAAGTGAAATTTTATTGAATTTTTATGTATAAGTAATAATTGAACACGTATTAATTCAGAAAAAATCGAGCTAGTTGAAGAAATATTTAGATGTTTTGAAAAAATCAGAATTAATTTAAGATTTGAAATAATTTCAAATGATTTGAATAAGTTTCAGAAAAATAAAAAAATAAAATCTTAACATTCCTAGGAAAATTCACAATGATTTTAAGAGAATATTTAAAAGTATGTTTACTACGTTTTTTAAAAAAGAATCTGGAAGATTTTAGGCAATTTTTTAATTTTGCAAGATTTAAAAAAAGTTGGAAAAATTGAATTATTTTAAAAGATATTTCGAAGTCTTGTAAGAATTTCAAAATTAATTTAAAATTTGAAGATTTCAAACAAAGTGTAGGTTTTTGCAGATTTAGATCAAAAAATTTAGAAGCTTTTTAAGAATTTTAAAATGTTTCAAAACAATAAAAACATTTTCTTAACATTCCTAGGAAAATTCAAATGATTTTAAGACAATATTTAGAAATATTTCCAACATTTTTAAAATGAGTCTGCAAGATTTTTAAGCGATTTTTCAATTTTGTCAGGTTTTAGGAAAAATTCGAATCATAAAGATATTTAGAAGTTTTAAAACAGTTTCAAAAATAGTGAAAAATTTGAAGATTTCAAATAATTTAAAACAAAATCTAGATTTCTCAAATAAAGTGTAAAAGCTTTTTAAAATTTTCAAAAGATATTTAGATGATTTGAAAACATTAAAAAAATAATTTAAAATTGATAGAATTCAAAAAAATTTCAACAAAATGTAGATTTTTTAAGATTTCCCAATAAAATTTTGCAGCGTTTTAATGATTTCGAAAGTTTTATGATCGTAAAAAAATGTCTTGATATTCCTAGGAAAATTTAAACTAATTTTTTATTTTAAAAATGCCTAATAATTGAACAATTATTGATTTGAAACTACGTTAAATAAAAAGTATTCAACTTCTGATTTAAAAAAGTGTCAGTTAAATAAAGAAATTCGTAAAGTTTTTAGATTAAAATAGGTTAAATTTATATAATTTTGAAAATTTACAAATTAATTGACTCATTGTTCGATTTAGAGCATTTAAATTGATAACTTGGCTTTATATGTGAATGTTTGAACTGTACAATTTTCAATTTTTCAAATTAACAGCATTTAAATTTACATTGTTCAATCGAAAATTGTTAATAGCTTCTATTTTCAATGTTCAATTTAAAAATTTTTAAATCCAAAAGCTCCACTTTCAGGGTGTTGACTTGACCGGGGAAAAAACAGAAATTTATTTACTTCTGATCGTAGTAAAATTCAAGAAACTCATCTACTTGGCTAAAAGTTAAACTCTTGTTAAAAATTAATTTTTTTATTTCAAGATTCATAATTTTAATTTAACATTCAGCTCTATTTGAAAATGTAACTACTTTGTTGAAAATTAATTTTTTTAACTAAGAATTTACCTATTCTAATAGAAAATTGAACTGTTTTGTTGAAAATCCAATTTTTTGCTTTTTAAGAATTAGATTTTTAACAGAAAATTTAACTATTCTATTTTTGAATAAAAACGTATTTTTTCTGATAAAATTTCAAATATTTGGTTGAAAATTGATATTTTTATTTAAAAAATAAATTATTCGTTTGAAAATGTATGTACTTTATGGAAAATTAATCTTTATGCTTGAAAATTCATATTTTTGGTGTAAAATTCAGCAGTTTGGTTGAAAGTTAATTTCTTAAACTGCAAATTTAACTGTATAATTTTTGGTGGAAAATTGATATTTTCTAGCACAAAATTCAACATTGTGGATGAATTTTTTTTTTTTTAATTGACAATTCAACTATTTCCTTAAAAACTCAATTTTTGTGGTAGAGAATTATCTTTTCCCTTGAAAGTTAAACTTCTTGTTTAAAAATTCTTCTGTTTGGTAAAAAGTTCAAGTATTCCAGTTAAATATTTATCATTTTAGTTGAAAATTCATCTTTTAGGTTGGAAATAATTTTACTTGGTTTCAAGTTAAATTATTTGTTCAAAAATTAATTTTTTGGGTTGACGATTCATCATCGTAATTAAAAATTAATATTTTTTTAAATGAGTTTTTTGCTGAAAATGTAACTATTCATTTTTTTAACTGAAACTTCAAATATTCCATTTGTGTTGAAAATTGATATTTTTTTAGTGGAAAACTTACGTATTTATTTAAAAGTTCATTTATTTTGCAATTTTTTGCTGTGTTGTGTTAAAGAATGTTTAGAATGAGCGTCATGAATTAAAATAAATGTTTGCGTTTTGCGGGAAATATGAATATGTTACTTTTGGTTATTGCTATTATTATTGTTATTATTAATCTAACATTTTAGGATCCAATATACAGGGCTCGAAACGGGTTACTTTTGAGTAACTTAGTTACTTTTTTGATCCGCGGTTACTAAAAAGTTTCTCATTTTATGAAGAGTTTACTTTTAGTTACATTTTTTATCCGAAATAACGAAATGAATTAATTCATTAATCGTATTATTTAAAAACATGCGAAAATTGTAAAAATTCACATTTTTTCAGTAATTGTGGAGTATAGAGCCGGGAAATTTAGGGAAAAACAATAAAATAATAATTTGTTCGTATGTAAAATGTATAAAAAGGGCTATCAATTGCATTATTTTGAATCATGATAAAAATCGCAATTTAGCTAAAAGTGCTAGTTTTTAAATTAAAATTTAAATATTTTTTGTTGAAATTTTAGTTTAAATTCGTCTTTTTGGTAGAAAAATAATCTTCTTGAGTGATAATCATAATTTTATTTGAAAATTCATCTTTTTGGTTAGAAATGTACTTATTTTGTTGAAAATTCGTCTTTTTCGGTTCAAGATTCCCCTTTTTTGGTAGAAAATTGAACTATTTGGTTGACAGGTCACTTTCTTGTCAAAAATCCATATTTACTGGTTGAAAATTCAACTTTTTTATAATTAATTATAATAATTGATTATACTGTGTTTTATATTAAATCAAAATCTTTTTTGGATATTGTATCAACAATTACATTTTTCGTTAACAATTCATATTTTTTGGTCAGATAAATTCAACCATTTTGTTAAAAGATGAACTACTTTCTTAAACGTATATTTTTTTATTGAAGATTCATAATTTTGGTGGAAAGTTCTTGTTTCAAAATTCAAGTATTCCAGTTAAATATTTATCATTTTAGTTGAAAATTCATCTTTCATGTTTGAAATAAAATTACTTGGTTGAAAGTTAAACTCTTTTGTTACAATTTTTTTTCTGTAATTTAGTCGTTTTAATTCAAAATTAATTTCTTTGGTTGAAAAAAGAAATTATTAAAAAATAAAATATAAAAATGAAACGATTGAAAATTGGTTTTTTCTTTGGATGGTTTTCAGTTTAATTTTTTTTTTAAATGAAAATGTGACTATTATTCCAGTCGAATATTTCATAATTTTAGTTAAAACTTTATCTCTTTGGCTGAAAATTCATTTTTTGACTAAAAATTTAATTATTCAATTTTTTGTTGAAAATTCAACCATTTTGTTAAAAGTTGAACTACTTTTTTAAACGTTCAAAATTCATGTATTTTGTTAGAAAAATTATATTTTTTGTAAAAATTTATCTTTTTATTTGATAATTAATCTTCTTGTTTAAAAATTCTTCTATTCGGTTGAAAATTCAAGTATTCCAGTTAAATATTTATCATTTCTATTACATATTCATCTTTTGGGTTAAGAATAAAATTATTTGGCTGAAAGTTAAATTTTTTTGTTACATTTTTTTTGAAGATTCATCGTTTTAATTGAAAATTCATTTCTTTGATTGAAAAATGAGCTGTTTGATTGAAAACTTTTTTTTCCTTTGAATGTTTTTCATTTGCTTGTCTTCTTCAATTAAAACGTAAATTATTTCGTTAAAAATGTATGTATTTTGTTCAAAATTGCATTTTTTGGTGGAAAATGAATCTTTTTATGTGAAAATTAATCTTCTTGTTTAAAAATTCATAATTTTTTAGTTGAAAATTCATCTTTCTGGTTTAAAAATCAACTATTTCAGTTGAAGATTCACTGTTTTAGTTTGAAAACTCTTATGTTTGGGTTGAATGAATTTTCTTAACTAAAAATGTTACTATTTCATTTTCGGTTAAAAAATATTATTATTTTGTTGAAAAATTGTATTGTTTGGTCGAAAATTAATCTTTTTATTTGAAAATTCAACTATTTGAAATTTCTAGTTGAAATTGAAAATTAAATCTTGAGCGGGAAATGACCGAAAATTTGAAATCGTCCGCCGAATCGCCACCCTGATATTGTGAATAATTCTATAAGTTTTTAATTTCGTCTCCGCTAATATAGAATGTGACAAGTATACATTGTTTTATTGACATTCAACTTACAAATTATAAAAATTATTAGTTGACAATTTCGATTTTAATTCAGTTTCAAAAGGTTTCAAAATATTTCAAAGATTTTTTACAAAAATTTTAAGGATTTCAAAAATTTGAAAACGTTTACAGTACACTAGATTTCCAAGATTTTAAAATATTTCGAAGATTTGAAATGATTTCAAAAGGTTTAAAAACATTTTAGAAGATCTGGAAAGATTTCACTATTAATTCACTGATTTCAACGAATAAAAAAGATTTCACAAACAAAGATGTGAGAAAAAATTTCACAAATATTTAAAATGATTTGATAAAGCTTTAAAAAATTTCACAACAAATTCCCAAAGATTTCGAACATTTCATAAAGATTGCAAGGATTTCAAAGATTTAAAAAAGGCATATACACCAGATTTCAAAGATTTCACAAAGATTTCGAACATTTCCAAAGATTTTAAAACTTTCAAAAGATTTCAGAGGTTTTAAAGGTTACAGTAAACTAGATTTTTCAGATTTCAGAAGATTTCACACAGATTGAAAATATTGTTATGATTTGTAATGAATACAAAAGATTTCACAGACATTTCATAAAGATATCAAAATAATACAAGAATTTTAAAGGTTTCAAAACATTTCAAAGATTTTAAACGATTTCGATGACTTCAAACGAATACGAAAGATTTCACAAACAAAGATTGAAGAAAGCTTTCACAAATATTTCAAAGATTTCCTAAAAATTTCAACAAATTTCAAAGGTTTCAAGGTTTTTAAAGATTTCAAATATTTTACAAAAATTTGAAAAGATTCCAAAAGATTTAACAGAAATTTCAAGATTTCACAACGATTTTGAGTACTTCTAGAGATTTCAACGAATTCACAAATATTAATTAAATTAATTAATTAATTAAATTATTGACCAATAAAAAATGAAATATCTCATTTTTTACATGGATAATAAATGATTATTTCATTATTTGATGTAAAAAAAGGAGACCTGGAAAATACCTTGAATTTCGTTTCTAAGAATCGCTGGACACCCTGTATATTAATTTTGCTTTTCGGTTACTTTTTTGAGAGAAGTATGGTTAATATTTTACTATTTTTTCAAGCTTGATCAGTTCCGAGCCCTGTTATTGTTATTATTAATCCAAAATTCTAAGATCCAATATATTTACATTTATGATTTTTTGAAACAGGGCATACCGAGACAGAGACCGTGGTGGTGACAGACGAGGTGGAGGCGGACGAGGAGGTGGTGGCGGTAGATTCGGCGGCAATCGTGACGGCGGAGATGGAGGAGCCGGCGGCAGAAGATTCGGTGGCGGTGGTGGCGGGAGAGGTGGTGGTGGAGGAGGTGGCATGGGAAACCGAGATGGAGGTTTTGGCAATAAGAACAACCAGCAGGTTGGTTACAATCTTCGCAAGCCGCGATGGGATATGAGTACCTTGGAGCCGTTCAGTAAATCCTTCTACCATCCACACCCAAATGTCGTAAACCGCAGTTTGCCCTCGGTGGAGGCCTACCGTTCCGACAAAGAGGTCACCGTCAAAGGCAACAACGTTCCCAGTCCAAACATGTACTTTGAAGAGGGCGGTTTCCCCGACTACGTTCTAGCTGAAATTCGCAGACAAGGATTCAATGAACCAACCGCTATTCAAGCTCAAGGTTGGCCCATCGCACTTTCCGGACGAGACATGGTTGGCATCGCACAGACAGGATCGGGAAAGACCTTGGCCTATATTCTTCCAGCGATTGTGCACATTAACAATCAGCCTCGTCTACTGAGAAACGACGGACCGATTGCACTTGTCTTGGCTCCAACGAGAGGTCAGTAGTCAATTATTCTGTGTATACCAAAATAAAGGTATGCCGGTAGAGTTCTTAAATGCCCTCGAATTTATGTTGAGCGAATGCTCTCGAGTATATGCTCAGAATTTAAGCTCGATAAACTAAAGTTGAAGTTAATTTCATTATTATGAAATTAAGTTAGTTGAAAATTTACTTAATTGGTTGATGATTCATAATTTTTTTTTTTTTTTAAGATGAAAATTCGTCTTCTTCGATAGAAAATTATTTTTCTTGGTTAAAAATGCATATTTCTGATTGATAATTTAACTATTTGATGGAACATTCATCTTATTGGTTGAATATTGATTTTTTTGGTTGAAAATTAGTTTTCTTTTAAATTCTATTGTATTTTATTGGAATTTTGTAAGAGAATATTTAATCTTCTTAGTGAATAATTCCTATTTTTTGTTGAAAATTCATTTTAAAATTTACATATTTGGAAATTCCTGTACCTTGTTATAGATGCATCTATTTGTATAGAAAATGTATTGGTTGGAAATTTATGTTTTTGGTTTAAAATTAGTTTTTTCTTATTTGGTATTATTTTTTCAACTAAAAGTGTAACTGTTCCACTCTTAGTCGAAAATTTATCTTCTCTGATAGAAATGTATCGTTCTTAGTTGAAAATTATACTACATATTTCGTTGAAATTTTATTTGAATTTTATCGAATTTTTTTTCACTGAAAATTTAACTATTCTATTTTTATTTGAAAATTTATCTGTTTTTGGTGAAAATTCAACTCTATTCAAAATTCGCCTTTTTGGTAGAAAAGTTCTCTCATTAGTTGAAACTTCATCTTTTTGGTAGAAAATTTAACTATCTTGTTGAAAATTCGTTTCTTTTTTGGTTGAAAACTTATTATTATTAAAAATATATTATTAAAATTTTTAAATCGCAACTATTCGGTTGAAAATTAATCTCTTTTGCTTGAGGATTAGTACAAAATTCGTCTTTTTTGGTTGAATTCAACTATTTTTGGTATAAAATTAAAATCTCTTTGTTGTTGAAATATATCACGTTTTTCGTTGAGAATTTATCTTACTTCTGCTACTTACATCTATTATTTTGTTAAAAATTCATTTATTTAGTTGATGATTCATCTTTTTAGTTGAAAAGCCTTCGTTTTCTTTAAAATTTTATTTTTTTGTTGAAAATCATGTTTTCTGGATGAATTTATTTTACTAACTGAAAACTATCTTACTTTATTTTTGGTAGAAAATTTATCTTTTAATTTTAAAATTCATGCCTTTGATTAAAAATTACATTTTTTTAGTTGAAGATTCATTATTTTAGTTCAGAATTAACTTTAGCTATTTCATTTTTTGTGGAAAATCTACCTTTTATGATGAAAAAGTAATCTTGTTCATTAAAAAAATTAACTATTTTTACTTTTAAAACAGTAATTTTATTGAAATGCGAAGAGTAATGTAAATCATTTAGTCTATTATGAAAGAAACATCTCTTTTAGAAAAAAATCTTGCTACTTACAAATGATTTTATTTTTATTTGAAATTTTCGATGTTAATTCAGTTTTAGAATTATAATTAGTTTGACCATACAACAGATTTTTCGAGGTATTGGCCGCTCGGTTCTTGAGTGTACACCAGATTTCAAAATGTTACAAAATATTTCTAAATATTTCAAAATATTTTTAACATTTCTCAATGATTTCACGGATGTCAACGATTTAAAAAAGGCGTTCACACCAGATTTTAGTGAATATTTCGCAAACATTTTAGAATCTTAAAGGTTTAATGGATTTCAAAAATTTGAAAAATTATACAGTACACCAAACTTCAAAGTTTTCGCAAAGATTTCAAATAATTCAATGATTTCAACGAATACAAAAGATTTTACAAACAAAGATTTAATACAGATTTCTAGGATTTCAAAACATTTTAAACGATTTCAACATTTTTTAGAAGATATCACAAAGATCTTAAATATTCCAGTGAATATTTAAAATTCAAAAAAATTTTGAGAAGGTTTCAAAATATTTTAAAGAATTTATAAGGATTTCAAAATATTTTAAGAATTTCAAAGATTTCAAAAGGTTTCAACACATTTGAGAGGATTTCAATGATGTCAAACGAACACAAAAGATTTCGCAAACAAAGATTAAAGAAAGATTTGAAATATTTCATTAAGATTTCAAACGATTTCAAAAAATTACACGAAAGATTTCAAGGATTTTAAAAATTTTACAAAAGCTTTACAAAACTCCAAAAGATTTCACAGAAATATCAAGCTTTTACTAAGGTTCGTAATATTTCAAAAAATTCCAACAAATTGACAAAGATTTCAAATACTTGGTGAAAAAATGTAATCTTCTTTTGTTGTAAAATTCATTTGTTTGGTTAAAGATTGATCATTTTGGTTGAAAGTTGAAGTAATTTGTTGTAAATTCATTTATTTTAATAAAAGTTAATCTTTTTTGGTAAAAAATTAATTTTCTTGTTTGAAAATTGATTTTTTCAGTTGAAAATTCATATCTTTGGGTTGAAAATT
>CAKNXH010064076.1:0-29663 GCA_932178445.1 Andricus quercusramuli | reverse complement strand
TTGAAAATTCAACATTTTTATAGAAAATTATTTTTTTTTTTGTAATATTTAACAATTTTGTTGGAAATAAACTTTTTTGTTTAAAAATTCATATTTTGGGGTTTAAAATTTAACATTTTGATAGAAGTTTTGTGTTTCTCTATCAACTGAGACATCTTTCTTGGTTGAAAATTCAACTC
Source organism: Andricus quercusramuli (assembly GCA_932178445.1). Lineage (NCBI taxonomy): Eukaryota > Metazoa > Arthropoda > Insecta > Hymenoptera > Cynipidae > Andricus > Andricus quercusramuli. Next base: position 29,484 of record CAKNXH010064076.1, on the reverse strand, counting down.
TTGTTGAAAATTTCTCCTTTTGGTTTGGAATTTGATTTTTTTTTTGTCCAAAATTCAACTAGTTCGTTGAAAAATTATCTTTTTGAGTTGGAAACTCAACGATTTGGTTGAAAATGCATGTATTTTGTTGAAAATTCATCTTGGTAGAAAATTAATGTTCTCGTTGAAAGTTCATCTCATTGGTTAAAAATTCAACCATTTTGTTAGAAATGAACTTTTTTTTTCAATCATATTTTGGGGTTGAAAACTCAACTGGTTTGTAGAAAATTAATCTTTTTGGCTTGAAAATTACTTGAGAAATCTTTCTTGGTTGAGAATTCAACTCTTTTGTTGGAAATTCTTTTTTAGGTAGAAAATTAATATCTGGTTGAAAATTGAACCATTTTGTTAAAAAAATCTTCTTTTTTTTTTAAATAAATATCCTCAACTTAGAAGTCTTGCTTAATTGAAACTTCATTTACTTTGCTCAAAATTAGTCATTCTTGGTAGAAAATTAATATTCTTGGTTGAAAACTTGAGCATTTTAATGAAATTGTCAACAAATAAGTTGATTTCTCAACCAAATTGTTGAGTTTGCAACCTACAAAAATGAATTTTCAACTAAATAATCGAATTTTAAACAGAAACGATTGAACTTTAACTAAAAACAGTTGCATTTCCAACAGAATAATTGAATTTTTTTTGGAAGACAGTTGAATTCTTAACAAAAACGGTGAATTTTGAATCCAAAAGGATGAATTTTCTGCCAAAATAGGCGAATGTTTAACAAAACAGTTGAATTTGCAACCAAAACTTTAACCAAAAATAGTTGAATTTTCAACACGAAAATTAGAATGTTCGACAAAAAGACGAATTTTCAAAGAAAAATTAAATACTTGGTATTTTAGCAACAACAAAAAAACGAATTTTCAATAAAATAGTTCAATTTTCAACCAAAGAGTTGAATTAAAAAATATTCAACGGAAAAGTTCAATTTTTAATCAAATAGTTTAACTTTTAACATACAAAGATGAATTCTTAACCAAAACGACGAATTTTCAACAAAGAAAATTAATTGTCTACCAAAAAAGATAAATTTACTGAAAAAAAATAAAAAATTTCAACCAAAACTGGAATAGTTAAATTTTCAGCAAAAAAATAATTTTAATGAAAAAAAATCATTTTTGACAAAATAGTTCAATTTTTCAACAAATAAAATAAGTTTTTAACAAAGTAGTTCTGCGTTCAGCCAAAAGTTTGAATGTTAAACCAAAAAAGTTGAATTTTTAATGAAAAATTTAATAGTTGAATTTTCGACTAAAAACGATCAATTTTCAACCTAAAATGGAATAATTGAATTTTCAATTCAAAAAATTATTTTTCTTACAAAAGTAAAGTGTTTTCAACAAAATAGTTCAATTTTCAGCCAATAAGATGATTTTTCATGAAAGTTTTTTTAGATTCCAACCAAGTAATTGCATTTTTAATATGGATAATAAATTTCCAATAAAAAGATATAAATTTACACACAAAAAAACGAATTTTCAATAGAATAGTTAAATTTTTAACCTTTAACCAAATATTTTAACTTTTAACCTACAAAGATGAATTCTTAACCAAAACGACGAATTTTCAACAAAGAAAATTAATTTTCTACCAAAAAAGACAAATTTTCAACAAAATACACCAATTTACAGACAACTAAAATGATGAATCTGCCATTCTGCAACCAAAGAATGAATGTTTAATAAAGTAGGTCAACTTTTAACAAACCAACAAAAAAAAGAACAAGTTTTCTACAAAACAGTTGAATTTTCAATCCGATATTATTAATTTTCTACCAAAGAGACGAATTTTCTAATCAAAAAGACGAATAGTCAAGAAATAAAGATTCTTTAGCCAAGACAGCAAAGACAGTATTTTGAACCAGAAAATATTAATTTTCAACGAAAAAGTTAATTTTTAACCAAAAAATTGCAGTTTTAATCAAAAGAGAGAAAATTTCCACCAACAGGATTAGTTTTGTACCAATAAAGACCAATTGTTGACTTGAGAAAAAGATTAAATTTCAGCAAAAAAGGGGGAGGTTACATTTGTAGGTTAACAAATTAATTTTTAATGAAAAAAAGAATTTTCAGAAAAATATTTAAATTTTCAATCAATGAGATCAACCCTTAAACAAATAAATTTTTAACAAAGTGGTTCAAGTTTTACCCAAGTGATTGAATTTTCAATTTAAAAAATATCAATTTTCAGCAAAAAATAGTTACGTTTTTAGTCTAAAGATTATTTTTCAACCAAAAAGGCATTTTCAACAAAAAAGATGAATTTTCTACCAAAAAATATGAATTACTAACTAAAATAATTACTAGTGTAGCTTCATTTTCAAAATTCTCTAACTTTTCCCCGACTAATTTTTTACTTGCTCTAACCATTAATATTCAAATACCATTTCGATAGTAGTTTCGTGATTTTCACTATGATAAAATAAACAGTCTCTTGTTAAAAAGGTAATATTTTTTCGTTCAAATCTTTCTTGGTTGAAATCTCAACTCTTTTGTTGGAAATTCGTCTTTTTTGGTAGAAAATTGATATCTGGTAGAAAATTGAACCATTTTGTTGAATTTTTTTTTTAAATAAATATTCTCAACTTAAAATTAGTCTTGCTTGAGTGAAACTTCATTTATTTTGCTCAAAATTATTCATTCTTGGTAGAAAATTAATCTTCTTGGTTGAAAAAGCATTTTTAAATTCCGTTTATCTTTTTTTTTACATTTTTTTGTGGTATATTTTTATCCGTGGAAAGTGCTTTGAACTGTTGAACAGATTTTTGGAAGGTAGCTAGAAAAAAAATTTGAATACTAAAATAATCCCTTTTTTTTAGCTAAAACTGAACCGTTGTGATCCCTGGATACTAAATAATGAATGAAGTAATATTAATTTTTTATTGTTTTGCTTTATAGAACTCGCACAGCAGATTCAGCAAGTGGCGGCAGACTTTGGAGCCTCTTCAGCTGTGAGAAACACCTGCATATTCGGTGGTGCACCGAAAGGACCGCAAGCTCGAGACCTGGAACGCGGTGTGGAAATTTGCATCGCAACACCAGGTCGATTGATCGACTTCCTGGAACGGGGCACAACGAATCTCCGTCGCTGCACTTACCTGGTGCTTGACGAGGCCGACAGAATGCTTGACATGGGTTTCGAGCCTCAAATTAGGAAGATAATAGAACAAATTCGACCCGACAGACAGACACTCATGTGGTCGGCGACCTGGCCGAAGGAGGTGCGAAATCTCGCGGAAGAGTTTCTAACGGACTATATTCAGATTAATGTCGGCTCCCTGCAATTGGCGGCCAATCACAATATTCTGCAGATCGTTGACGTTTGCGAGGAGTACGAAAAAGAGGGCAAACTGATGAAGTTGTTGGAGGAAATCGCGAATGAACCAGAGAACAAGACGATTATCTTTGTTGAGACCAAGAGGAAAGTCGACGATATTACGAGGGCGATTAATAGGTATGGATGGCAGGCGATTGGTATTCATGGAGACAAGAGTCAACAGGAAAGAGACTACGTTTTAAATCGTAAGTTTTTTAAACATTTATTTTCTTATTCATGTAACAAAAGGCTGCCAGGCAGTCATTTTTTTCCTGCGACTTTTTGAAGATTTTAAAACATTTTAAACGATTTCAAATTTTTAAAGAAGATTTCATAAGATATCACGGTTTTAAATATTCCAGTGAGTATTTAAAATTAAAAAAATGTTTAAAAAGATTTCAAAAAAATTAACAAAGCTTTCAAATATTCGAGTGACTTTAAACGATGACAAAAAATTGAACAATTTTTGTTGAAACTTTAATTTTTTTGTGTGAAAATTGATAATTTTAGTTGAAAATTCGTCTTTTTGGGGGAAAATTAATGTTCTGGGTTGAAAATCACCCTTTTGTTTAAAAATACATCTTTTTTTTTTAAATTCATCTTTTTATTTCGAAATGTACTTATTTTGTTAAAAATTCGTCATTTTTGGTTGAAGATTCCACTGTTTTCGTAGAAAATTCAACTATTTGGTTGACAGATAACTTTTTCGTCAAAAATCCATGTTTACTGGTTGAAAATTTAACTGTTTTGTAAAAATTGGTCTTTTTTGCTTAAAACCTCAACAATTTGGTTGGAAAGTAACCTATTTTGTTGAAAAATCTTTTTTTTTCATGAATTCGACAATTTATCTAAAATTACTAGTTTTTAGTTTAAAATGTAAGTCTTTTGTTGAAATATTGAGCTATGAATTATATTTTACGATGAGAATTTATCTTCTTCGGTTGAATTTCGGTTAAAAGTTGAACAGTATTTGTTAAAACTTTATTTTTTTGTTGAAAATTGATCATTTTCTAGTTAAAATTCGTCTTTCTGATAGAAAATTAATCTTTTTGATTGAAAATCACCCTTTTTGTTCAAAAATGCACAATTGGATTTGAAAATTCATCTTTTCGCTTCGAAATGTACTTACTTTGTTGAAAATTTGTCTTTTCTATTGAAGATTCCCCTTTTTTTCGTAGAACATTCAACTATTTGGTTGACAGATAACTTTTTCGTCAAAAATCCATATTTACTTGTAAAAAATTCAATTTTTTTTTGTAAAAATTGGTATTTTTGGCTTAAAAACTCAACAATTTGGTTGGAAAATAGCCTATTTTGTTGAAAAATCGACTCTTAAATAAATTCTAGTGTTTTTTATATTAAATTAAAATCTGTTTTGGTTGTCGTATCAACTATTACATTTTTCGTTAACAATTCATCTTTTTTAGTCAGAAAAATGCAACCGTTTTGTTAAAAGTTTAACTAGTTTCTTAAACATACATTTTTTTTAAGATTCTAATTTTTAGTGGAAACTACGTCTTTTTTGGTAAAAAAAATCTTTCTTTTTGGTTACTTCTTTGCCACATTATTGTTACTTTTCGGTTACTTTTTTGAGAGAAGTATGTTCACTATTTTACTATTTTTTTAAGCTTGGGCAGTTCCAAGCCCTGAATTTCAGAAAGATTTTACAAATATTTCAGTGTTTTCAAACGAATACAAAATATTTCAGAAAGATTTCAAATACTTCATAAGGATTTCAAAATCTTTCAAGAATTTCAAAGATTTCAAAAGGTTCCAAAACATTTCAGAAGATTTCAAACGAACTGAAAAGATTTCGCAAACTAAGATTGAAGAAAGATTTCACAAATATTTTCAGTATTTAATTCAGAAATTTAAAAAAATTACACAAAGATTTCATAGAAATTTTAAGTTTTCACTAAGGTTTGTAATACTTCAAAAAATTCCAACGAATTTACAAAGATTTCGGCAAGGGTATACACTAGTTTCCAAAATATTTCAAAGATTTTAAACAATATCAAATTCTTTCAGAGATTTTAAAAAAATTTAACAGATTTTTAACGATTACGAAAAATTTCAGAAAGAGTTCACAAATATTTCAAATATTCCTTATTAGTATTTTCGCTTGAAAATTCAGGTATTTGGTTAAAAATTCAACTTTCCAGGCTGACAATTCTACTATCTTCTAAAAAATTCGTTTTTTATTTTGCTTTTGAAAATTAGCTTCTTGCTTACAACTTTTAACTTTTTAGGCTGATCATTCAATTTCCTTCTAAGAAATTTGTCTTTGAAGCTTAAAAATTCAATTATTTGGTTAAAAAGTCGTCTTTTTTAAGAAAAATTTAACTGTCTTCTAAACAAAATTTCTTTCGGGCTTAAAAATTAAATTATTTTGTTAAAGAGCCATCTTTTATTAACAAAAATTCAATTATCTTCTTAAAAAATCCTATTTTTTATGAAAATTCAAGTATTTGGTTAAAATTCCAACTTTTTCAGCTGATAATTCAACTTCGTTCTAAAAAAATCGTTGGGGCTTGAAAATTCAATTATTTTGTTCAAAATTCATCTTTCTTGGTTGAAAATTAACTATTTTCTTGAAAATTCAACTTTTCAGATTGATAATTCAACTGTCTTCTAAAAAATTGGTCTTGAAAAACTTCTAAATTTCGTAAATATGTTCTAAACTGGCATGAATTTTTCCTTGTAGATTCTTTTTGAAAGTTTTGAAAATCTTTTGAAATGTTCTCTTAAAATAATTTAAAGAAGAATATCAAATCATTTAAATCTTTTTAAGCTTGTAATTATTTCGAATTTCTTTTAAATCTTTTAAATTAAAAGAAAAATATTTCGTCGTGAATGGATTTCCATCGACCTAATTATATTCAATTTTTGACATTCTTTAATTGGCAGAAATCATCAAAAAGTCATTTAACATGATATAAAAATACAACATTTTGTTGTAAAAAGATTCTTCTTTTCTACATGTAAAAATTAATGTTTAATTTTTCCACTATTTTCCCCCTTTTCGTAAAAAAATTACCCTATTTTTCCTTTTTTGAGCTCCTTCTGTGCTATGCTTCCTGATTATGTTATATTCTTTTGAAGTCTTCTAAATTCGCTGCAGTTTTACTGAAATCAATAGAATTTATTCGAAAATCACTTACTTTTAAAAATTTCCATTTTAGATTCTTATTTTCAAGGGAACATTTTTAATTAAAAATTTGTTGTATGCAGTCTTGAAGACTTAAACAATTAAACATTAAAAGCGTTTGCAATTAAAAATGTTTGATGAAAAGTACAATTAAACTGTTTCAATTGGAAAGCCTTAGTCGTTAAAAGAATGTAAACTTCCGATTGAAGCTTTATAAACTATTTTGAATTTAAAAACACATAACTTTATAATAATAGATTTGTAATTAAAGGCTTCCATTAAATAAAAAATAATATTTCAGTGTAAAGTATTCCATTTTTAGTCAATTCAAATTGACATTTTTTAATCATGAAAAAGAATTGTTATTGAATATAATTATCAATATTTGACTGTTAATTTAAGACGAGTAATTTCAAATCACATTCAAAAGTAAATAATTTGAAACTTAATTGTTTGAAATAGAAAGCCTTGAATCGTTTAAATTGAAAACTTACCATTGCTAGTGTTTAATTTAAAATTTAAATATATATTTTTTTAAATATCGTACAATGTATTATATTTTTTTATGAGAATTTATTTTCTTTGGTTGAAATTCGGTTAAAAGTTGAACAATTTTCTTTAAAACTTAATTTTTTTGTTGAAACTTCATCATTTTTGAGTTGAAAATTCGTCTTTTTCGGTAAAAAAATTAATCTTTTTGATTGAAAATCAACCTTTTGTCTAAAAATGCATAATTTTATTTGAAAATTCGTCTTTTTCGGTTCAAGATTCCCCTTTTTTTCGTAGAAAATTCAACTAGTTGTTTGCAGATAACTTTTTTGTCGAAAATCCATATTTACTCATCAATTTGGTTGGAAAATGAACTATTTTATTGAAAAATCGTCTTTTTTAATTAATTATACTATTTTTTATGTTTAATTAAAATCCTTTTTGGTTATTACATTAACTACTACATTTTTCGTTAACAATTCATCTTTTTAGTCAGAGAAATTCAACTTGAACATACATTTTTTTGTTGAAGCTTCATAGTTTTGGTGGAAACTTGGTCTTTTTTGGTAAAAAAAAAACTTTCTTTTTTGGTTCCTTTTTTCCGAATTATTGTTACTTTTCGGTTACTTTTTTGAGAGAAGTATGGTTACTATTTTATTATTTTTTTAAGCTTGATCAGTTCCGAGCCCTGAATATTCCAAATTCGTAAACTGCAATGTTAAATGTTCTAACTTGAGTATTTTTTTATTTGTGTTTAAGAGCACTGAAGAGTAGTAAAATTTAACGATTTCAAATTCAAAATATTTCCTATTGGTTCCAAAATTATGACAAATTTGTTATAGTTACAGCTTTTACTAGTGAACAATAATGAAAAATTACGAAATTTAAAAATAAATTTTTTGCGCTGTAACAATTTTTTGAAAATGCGCAGAAACATGTTTTTTTTATTGAGTCATATGCATGCATTAAAAAAAAAGTTGAATATGTCGAACCTGAAATTTGTTCAGATTGAACCAAAGTAACATTTTCTTCTTTTTTTTTCTCGAAAAAAATCTTTTGTCGTGATTTAGGATTTTTGGGATTTCATATTATTTTGCGATTATGGAACGTTATACGAAAGAAAAATGTTTGCCATGAATCAAAAATAATAAGATGTTTCTTTGCTTTAAGCTGAAGAAATTTCAGGTTCGAATCAATAAAAAAAACATGTTTTTGTACATTTTCAAACAAATTCAAATGAGGCAAATGTTTTTTTAAATTGTAAATTTAAAAAAGAACCGAAGGTATTAACAGATTTCACAATTTTTTTCTTGACTTGTTTTGGATGGACCACAAGTTGTTATCCCTCAGCTCCAACGATTCGATTAATTTTAGCATTTTTACTCCGCTCTACTGAAGAGTTTAGTTTTAAATTTAAATTGAAAGTATTAATTACAGTAAGGAAGAAATGACACATCTTGGAAAGAAATATTTATGAGAACGATGTTAAACATATCAAAATTGTGTATTTAATTAATTTTATTTTGTTCTCGGACTTTTTTATATCACTGATTGGATTTCCAATGACCTAAGTGTATCCAATTTTTAAAAATAAATTCTTTAATAGCCGAAATCATTGAAAATTATTTAAAAATGTAACATCTCTTATAAAAAGATTGTTTGTTCTTTTTGACATATAAAAATAGATGTTTAATATTTCCCCTATTTTCCCCTTTTTCATGAGATAATCACCCTATTTCCCCCTTTCTTAGCTCCTTTTGCGCTGTGATCCCTGTAATATACGAACTAAAAGTGGGTACACATATTAAATTAGTCACACTATTAATGCACATTAGTCACTTTTCGACAATTTTTAGGATTTTTAAGTTTCAAGAAACTTTAATCAAAATTTTTTTCAGAATTCCGAAGTAGCAGATCCGCTATTTTAGTAGCGACTGATGTTGCAGCGCGTGGTTTAGGTGAGAGTTTTCGTTTTGAAGTAATGCGTATGATGTAAGGGTCAGGCTGCGATGGTTATTAACTTATTTATTTACTCGCGAAGTTTATTGAAATATAGTTGAAATGTGGCAACGGACGACGGCGACGGCATTTGCCAGACTGATTGAGGACTCGTGTTCCAACAGCGTGAATTCAATTCAGCGATCGGATCCAAGTCCGGAGTGAAATCTTTTTTCTCTCTTATTTAGCAGATTGGTTGGAGTTGTCGAGCTTATCCTAGACCTAGAGGAACGAATTGTGTCTGTGATTAGTCTTTCTAGTTACGTTTAAGCTAATGTAGGTGGATTCCAGATAACTTTTTTTTCAGTCTCTGCCAAAATTTCATGACAAATTTTGTTTTTTTGATGGAAAAGTAATCTGGAATATTTCAGCCAGCATAGACCTAGTAAGTTAAGTAGAGGTAAGATTATTTGTAAGAGAGGTCAGGGTGTCTACTCACCTGGAAAAATGAGGAATTGTCAGGGAATTTTTTTTCATGTCTGGAAAACTATGGAAATTTCAGAGAACTTTTTTTTAATCAGGGAATTTTTTCGAGAGCGTGCTTAAATTCTTGTATAAAATTGAATAAGAATGTTTTTTTACATTCTCATTCATGAGAGTGTACTGTAGTCGTCCAAATTTTCGATCTCTGGTTTTGAATTTTTATTTGTAAAAGTAGCTTTATATTACTGGATTTAACTGTTTTTTAATCTGGTATTTTTAGTTGAAAATTCACTTTTTTTTCTTAAAAATTCAATAGTTTAGTTGAACATTTTCTCTCTTGATTGAAAAATCTATCATAGGTGAAAATTCTTCTTTTTGGATGAATTCAACTGTTTTTTAATTATGATTAAAATCTTTTTTCAGTTGAAAGTTGAACTATTTTGATAAAAAAATAATTCTTTTGTTGAAGATTCATCATTTTAATTGGAAATTCATATCTGTTTAAAAATGTTACTGATTTGTTCAAAGTTCTTTTTTTTTAAATAATTTTTTTTATCTGAAAAGAAAACTATTTCATTTAAAAATTCAACTAATATGGAGAAAAAAAAAATTTGTCTTGTGAATTAATTTTTTCATCAGAAAATTTACCACTATTCAATTTTTTTGGTTGAAAATTCGTCTTTTGGTAAAAAATTAATCTTTATTGAAAATTGCACTATTCTGGTTGAATATTCATAATTTTATTTGAAAATTCATTTTCTTGCTCGGAGGGTTCATCATTTTTTAATTGAATATTCATCTCTTGCGTTGAAAAATGGACTATTTTGTTAAAAATTGTTTGTTTTTTGTGGTTCAAAATTAATTTTTCAAACTAAATATTTAACCATTCCTATTGCAGGTTAATGATTTATTTTTTATCATAAAATTAATGAATTTTCTGGAAAATTCTTTTTCGAAAGAAAATTAATCTTTTTGTTTGGAAATTCCATTTTAATATAGTTAAAGATTGAACTATTCTAGTTGAAGGTTAATCATTTTAGTTTAAAAAAATTAATAACTTGGTTAAAAGTTACTCTTTTGTTAAAAATTCATTTTTTGGTCGAAGATTCATTATTTTGATTGAAAATTCGGCTCTGGTTGAAAACTTAACAATTTTGTTGAAAAAAAATTGTTTTTTGAAAATTAATTATTTAAATTTAAAGTTTATTAATAAATAAAAATGAAAAGTTTATCAGTTGAATATTCCATAATTTTAGTTGATCTTTTTATGGAATTTTCTTCTTTTTTGAAATTCAATTGCTTGGTTGACATTTAACTATTTATTAGAACCAAATTTTTTTAACTGAAAATTTAACTATTACAGTTGAATATTTCACCATTTTAGTTGAAAATTCATCTTTTTGGTTGGAAATTCAATTATTCCAGTTAAAGATTCAACTATTCTAGTTAAAAATTATTCATCTTAGTTTTAAAAATTTAATTACTTGGTTGAAAGTTACTCTTTTGTTAAAAATTCATTTTTTGGTTGAAGATTCATCATTGAAATTTTGTTGTTGCTGAAAATTAATTTTCTAAACTAAAGTTTGTACCAGTTGAATGTTCCATAATTTTAGTTTATTGTTTTGTGGAAAATTGATTATTTGAAGAAAAAATTTGGCTGTTCATTTTTTAGTTGAAATTTTATCTTTTTTAGTACAAAAATGAATCTTCTTTGTAGAAAATCCATCTTTTTTGGTTGGCAATTCAATTATTCCAGTTAGTGATTCAACTATTCCAGTTGAAGATTAATCAGTTTAGTTAAAAATTTTAATTACTTGGTTGAAAGTTTTTCGTCTGATAAAAATTCCTTTTTTTGTTGAAGATTGATCATTTTAATTAAAAATTCATCTCTGGTTAAACATTTTAACTGTTTTCTTGAAAATTAATTTTTTAAACTGAAGTTTCACTATACCAGTTGAATATTCTGTAATTTTAGTTGAACGTTTATCTTTTTTGTGGATACTTAATAATTTTAACTGAAAATTTAGCTGTTCTTTTTTTTAGTTGAAATTTTATCTTTTTTTTTTTTAGTACAAAATTCATCTGTTAAGTGGAAATTACGACTTTTTTGCAAGAAAATGAATCTTTTAGTTAAAAATTCATCTTTTTGGTTTGAAATTCAATTATTGTAGTGAAAGATTAAACTATTCCAGTTAAAGCTTCAATTATTTGGTTAAAAGTTACTCTTGTTAAAAGTTTATTTTTTGTTTTTGAAGATTCATAATTTTGAGTAAAAATTCATTTTTTTTCTAATGCAACTATTCCAGTTGAAGATTCATCATTTGAGTTGAAAATTCATCAAGGTTTAAAATTTAATTTTTGGTTGAAAATGTATCTATTTTAGATGAAAATTCAACTACTTGGTTGAAAATTAATGTATTTTGTTGAAAATCTATTTTTTTTCAAGATTGATCATTGTTATTGAGAATTCGAACATTTGGTTGCAAAATGTTTTTTCTAGTTGAAAATTCAACTACTTGATTGAAAATTCATGTATTTTGTTGAAAAATCGTCATTTTTGTTGGAAATTAAACTTCTCTTTTAAAAGAGAAACTCTTTTTTTTCAAGTCATTTTTTGTTGAAAAGTCATATTTTTTATTTGAAATTCAATTATTCTAGTTGAAAATTCAACTATTAGAATTTAAGATTCATCTATACCAGTTGAATATTCCATTATTTTTAGTTGAAATTTTAACGGTTTTGTGGAAATTCATCTTTTTCAAAAGAAAATTAATCTTCTTGGTTGAAAAATCATTTTTTTTATTGGAAATTCAACTATTCCAGTAAAAGATTTATCATTTTAGTTGAAAAATCACTTCTTCTTTTTTTTGTTTGTTTTGAAAACGCAACTATTCCAGTTGAAGATTCATAATTTGAGTTGATTTTTGTTATTTTTCATTGAAAGTTCAACTATTCTATTTGAAGATTCATCATGTGAGTTTAAAATTAATCTTTTTGGTTTAAAATTCAAACATTTAGTTGAAAAATGAGTTTTTTGATAGAACATTGAACTGTTTGATTGAAAATTCTTGTATTTTGTTGAAAATAATTTTTTTTAAGATTCATAGTTGTTATTGAAAATTCGAACATTTGGTTGCAAAATGATATTTCAGTAGAAAATTCAACTACTTGATTGAAAATTCATGTATTTTGTTGAAAATGTAACTGTTTTGTTGAAAATCCGTTTTTTTTTCAAATTAATTTTTTTAAATTAAAAATGTAACTATTTCGTTTAAAACTCGTTTTTTTGTTGTTAAAAATTTATTCTGTTTTACCTGAAAATTGAACCAATCAAGTTGAATATTCCATCCTTTTAGTTGAAAATTCATCTCTTTGGTTTAAAATTCAACTATTAAAGTTGAAGATTCATCTTTTTAGTTGGAAATTGATTTTTTTAGTTGAAAATTCAACTATATGGTTTAAAATTTGCTTCTTTTAGTTGACTATTTCATTGAAAATTCATTTTTTTTAATTCGCCTTGTTTGGTAAAAAATTGATCTTTGAAAATTCACCTTTTTGATTGAAAATTGAACTATTCCAGTTGAAGATTCATCATTTGTTTAAAAATTCATCTTTTTGATTTAAAATATAAACATTTGGCTGGAAAATGATTTTATTTATTAGAAATTATTTGCTTTATAACATGAAGTAAATCCCTAGAAACTGATAAAATTAAGAAATTGCGGATCCAGTAATAATGTTACTTTCACAAATGAAAAAAACAGTTATTTATAATAAACTCGCGAAACTGTATAAATATGGTTTGAATGGCTCTGTACTATGAAACCTTATAGCTTGGGAAAACTCTGCCATTGTCAGAGAATTCCTGTTTTTTTCCAGGATTTGAGTAGACACCCTGGAGGTAATTTTGTTGTTAACTAATAATCTGATCAAGCAGTCTGGTAGTAACGTGCTGTTCTATGTGTTTTCAGAGGCACATGCGACGGAGTTTTATCAATGATAACAACTCTAAAGAGCTTGCTTTGGAATATAAATAAATAAAAATGGGGCGTGACTGCTGGTCTCCGCCCCCACGCAACAAGCTAATCTAGCGCTGTGCCTCGGCCTGCCGTGCCACTCAAAAAACAAAAACAAAAACAAAAAAAATAATGTACGTACACTCTCACTCTGAACCTGCGACGGTCCAAAGTATGGAAGTAATATTGTTAGGGCACCTTATGAGAGATGGCCGCAACCTGGAATTACTAAAACCTAAAGCTCGGGTAGTAGTTAATCCGAGGCATCAAGCTTCTTCCTGCAATGCTCATCAGCCTATTGTGTTGATTCTAAAGCCAAACAAAAAAAAAAGCCTCTTAAGACTTTATAAGATGATGTTTTCTTGTGAAAAATTGAGATTGCAAAAACAGTGTCTTGATGCCGAGTGTTTGACAGATGTTTAGAGGCTGTAATGGTATTATGGTAACCAGTGCTCCAACCTCAGGAAAGCAAAGGAACAGATTTTCAATGATCAGCACAGATCGATCATCCATACTTTGGTGCGGGAGAGAAGGGTGTTTTTCAGTCGCTAAGACTAAATCTGGAGCTCGCTTACTTGCTTAGAGCGAGACTCCCTTGACAACCATCTGAGCTCTGATTCCTCTACATTTTCCAAAATGTATTTACATTTCCAGTCCTTTCACTGAAACAGGTAATTAAACAATAAAACTTGCTCTTTGTGGTCAACTTGTCACGAGGAAAGGGTTCGTCCATTTACTACGTTATCAATTTGAGGGGGATGATAAATTTTAGAAAAGTTAGGGACTTTTACGAAATATTTCCCCTTTTTTTTTTAAGAATATCGGGGTTTTCTCCTATTTTCAAGAAATTTCCCCTTTTTGTCGATTTCTCGTTACAATTTTTGTTTTGGTGAAAAATTCAACAAATTGTTTGAAAGTTGTGCTTTGTTAAAAATGTATCATTTTTGTTGAAGATTCATCTCTTTGGTGGAAAATGTAACTATTTCGTTGAAAATTCATTTCTTTTCAACTGAGAATGTAACTATTACATTTGTAGTTGAAAATTTATCTTATTTAGTTTAAAATTAAACTATTTGGTTCAATTATATCTTTTTTAGTTGAAAATTCATGTATTCTGTTGAAAATTCGTATTTTTGTATTGCGTTCAACTGTTTTTAATTTAAATAAAGATCTTTTTTGTTTCAAAAATTCACGTACCTGGTTGAAAGTTGAACTAGTTTGTTAAAAATCAATTTTTTGTGTGTAGATTCATCTTTAGAGTAGAAAATTTAACTAGTTTTTGAACTGCAAATACAAATATTCCATTATTGGTTGAAAATGTATAGTTTTAATTGAAAATTGATCTTTTTTATTTGAAAATTCATCTATTCGGTGGAAACTTCATATTTTTGGTGAAAATTTAACTATATGGTTAAAAATGGAAACTATTTGAAAAATTAACTACTTGGTAGAAAATTCACTTTCTTGTTGAAAAATCATATTTTTGGGTGAAAAATAATTCAACTCTTTTTTAGTTGATAATTTATCTTTTTTAGTTAAAAATTCAACTATTTGGTTAAAATTGTTCTTTTTTAGTTGAAAATTCATGAATTCTTTTGAAAATTTATCTCTGGTTGAGACTTTTATTTTATTGAATTTTCGTATTTTGTTGTTGCATTCAACTGTTTTTCATTTAAATAAAAATCTTTTCTGGATAAAATATTATCAATTACACTTTTCGTTAAGAATTCATCTTTTTTGTTTGAAAATTCAACTACCTGGTTGAAAGTTGATCTGGTTTGTTAAAAAAACAATTTTTTTCTAGATTCATAATTTTAGTTGAAAATTCATCTTTATAGTGGAAAGTTTTACCAATTTTTTAACTGAAAATGTAACTATTCCATTATTGTTTAAAAATTCATACTTTTAATTGAAAATTGATCTTTTCTATTTAAAAATGCAACTATTTTGGTAGAAAATTCAACATTATGGTTAAAAATTTAACTATTTATTTGAAAAATTAACTGCTTGGTAGAAAATGAACTTTTTGGTTAATAATTCAGTGTCGGATTACAAATTCAACTGTTTTGTGGAAAATTCATCTAATTTGTTGAAAATTAATCTTTTTGGTTAAAATTCAACAATATGGTTGAAAATTAAACTATTTATTTGAAAAATTAACTACTTGGTAGAAAATGAACTTTTTTGTTAAAAATTCATAGTTTCAGTTTATAAATTCAACTGTTTTGTGGAAAATTCATCTTTATATTGGAAAATTTAACCATTTTTTAAACTGAAAATATAACTATTCCATCATTGTTTAAAAATTCATACTTTTAATTGAAAATTGATTTTTTCTATTTAAAAATGCAACTATTTTGATAGAAAATTCAACTATATGGTTAAGAATTAAACTATTCATTTGAAAAATTAACTACTTGGTAGAAAATAAACTTTTTGGTTAATAATTCAGTGTCGTATTACAAATTCAACTGTTTTGTGGTAAATTCATCTAATTTGTTGAAAATTATTTTTTTTTTTGTGAAAATTCAACTATTTTGGTAGAAAATTCAGCGATATGGTTAAAAATTTAACTATATATTTGAAAAATTAACTGCTTGGTAGAAAATGTACTTTTTTGTTAAAAATTCATAGTTTCGGTTTAGTAATTCAACTGTTTTGTGGAAAATTCATCTATTTCGTTGACAATTCTTCTTTATGGGTAGGAAATTAATTTTCTTTTTTGAAAATTAATCTTTTTATCTGTTTTTTGGTTCAATTTAACTCAAAGAAAACAAATTTTGTTGAAAATTAATTTTTTAAGCTGAAAATGTAACTATTCCATTTTTCGTTGGGAACTTTTTTTTAGTTACAAACTTATCTTTTGTAATTGAAAATTCAAATATTTTGTTAAAAAATTCAACTATTTAAAAAATTTACTACTTGGTAGAAGATTGACTTTTTTTCAGTAGAAAATTCAACTTTCTTATGTAAAATTCATGTATTTTGTTGAAAATTCGTCTTTTTGATGAAAAAATATTCTTTTTTGAAAATTCATCCTATTGGCTGTAGATTCAAGTATTTCGTTGAATATATTTCTTTTTTTGTTCAATTTAACTGTTAGAAGATTTATTTTTTGTGAAAAATTAATTTTTTAATCTGAAAATGTTACTTCCATTTTTGGTTTAAAAACTTATTTTCCCAATGTAATTATTTGATTGAAAATTCAACTATTTTGGTAGAATTTTTTTTTTTTTTTTAGGTGGAAAATAAACTATTTTGTAGAAAATTCATTTAACTGATAGAAATTAAGTTTTTGTTGTTGAAAATTCAATTATTTTGGTAGAAAATTTATTTACTTGGTTAAAAATTCAACTATTGATTTGAAAAATTAGTACTTTGTAGAAAATTCACTTTGTTAGTGTTATCACGTTGTAATTATTGTAAATATCATGTTGTTATTTTTTTTTAGTAAAAAATTTAACTGTTTTGTTGACAATTCGTCTTTTGGGTAGAAAATTAATCTTCTTTTTTGAAAATTTATCTTATTGGCTGTGAATTTAAATATTTTGTTAAAAATTTGTCTTTTTTGGTTTCATTTAACTGGTAGAGAATTCGTTTTATTTTTGTTGTAAATTAATTTTTTAAACTGAAAAATGTAACTTCCATTTTTGGTTACACATTTTTTTTCAATTGTAATTATTTGATTGAAAATTCAACTATTTTGGTAGAAAATATATTTATTTGCTGTTAGGTGGTAAATAAATAATTTTGTAGAAAATTCATTGAACTGGTAGAAAATACGTTTTTTTTTTTTTTTTTTTTTTTTTTTATTTATTTTTTTTTTTAACTGGAAATGTAACTTCCGTGAAGAATTCATTTTTTTTATAAATTAACTATACTTGGTTAAAAATTTAATTATTTTGTTGAAAGTTCGTCTTTGTGGATTGAAAATCCATACGTGAAATAAGAATTTAAATCTTTCGTTGAAAATTAATTTTTTTAGTTTGAAAACTGATCTATACATGGTTAAATATTCAACTATTTTGTTAAAAATGTAATTATTTTGTTGAAAATTCAACAATAAACACGTAAAATGTGGGGGTGGGGGTAAATGAAAAACTACGATTATCAACTGGGGAGGGAGAAAAAATATCCCAAAATTGGTAACGTAGTTTATGGATGATTCCAAAGTGTTGATGCAAATGGGAATTGACGCAAATACGAAAAATTAACTTTAAAACAACCCAGAATTATTTAATTATTGTTGAGAAGAGATGTTTTGCAGTCGATATTCCTATTTGTATGACACTTGAAAAAATTGAATGATGAGCACTTTCGCTTGCTTGATATTTGCTTTGTAAGATTCTAAGTTCTAAGTTGATTGAGCCACAAAGAAACAAGTAGTGTGTTTTCGCCGCGTAACTCAACTTTTTGTGCAGATGTGGAAGACGTGAAATTTGTTATAAACCTGGACTACCCGTCCAACTCGGAAGACTATGTTCACCGGATTGGGAGAACTGGTCGCTCACAGCGAACTGGCACTGCCTATGCTTTCTTCACACCTGGAAACGCACACAAGGCAAACGACCTGATTCAGGTTCTTGAAGAAGCTAAGCAAGTGGTTAATCCTAAGTTGTACGAATTGTCGAGAAATCCAGGAGTTTACAAACGTGAGTTGATTTTTTAAAAATAATTTTGTTGTTTGAGAATTCAATTCTTTTATTTTTGGTTGAAAATTTATATTTTTTAGATGAAAGTTCAACTATTCAATTTTTGGTGAACGTTTGTCTTTTTTGGTCAAAAATAAATCCTCTTGGTTAAAAATTCATGTATTTGGTTGAACATCGGACTATTCCATTTAAAGGTTCATCAATTTAGTTGAAAATTTATCACTTTGATTGAAAATTTAACTATTTTGTGGACATTTTTTTCTTTAACTTAATTTTTCCATTTTTGGTTGAAAATTTGTCTTTTTGGGGAGAAAATTCAACTATATACTTGGTTGAAAGTTAAACTGTTTTGTTAAAAATAGATTTTTTTTAGTCGAAAATTCAACTATTATAGTAAAAGATTATTTACCATTTTATTTGAAAATTCATCTCTTTGATTGCAAATTAATTTTTTAAACCAAAAATTTAACTAGACAACGTTTGGCTGAAATTGTATCTTTCATCGTTGAAAATTTGTCTATTTTGTTTAAATTTCGTTTTCTTGGTCCAAAATTAATCTTCTTCGTGAAAAATTCATATTTTTAGTTGAAAATTTGACTATTTTGGTTAAAGATTGATTTGAAATTCGTATTTTTTTGTTGAAAATTCAACTATTTTGTGGAAATTTTTCTTCTAATGAATTTCTTAGTTGAAAATTCAAATATTTGGTTGAAAATTCAACTATTCCAGTTAAAGATTCATCATTTAAGTTGAAAAATTGTCCTTTTTTTGGGAGAAAATTAATATCCTCGGTTGAAAATTCAACTGTTTTGGTTGAAAATTTTCATAATTTTAGTTGAAAATGTAACTATTCAATTTTTGGTGGAAATTTATCTTTTTTGGTCGAAAATTAATCTTTTTGGTTAAAAATTCATTCATTTGGTTGAACATTTGACTATTCCATTTAAAGTTTAATCATTTTAGTTGAAAATTTTTCTTTTTGATTGAAAATTGAACTGTTTTGTGGAAATTTTTTTTCTTTAACTTAATTTTTTATTTGAAAATTTAATTATTTCATTTTTGGTTGAAAATTTATATTCTTAGTTGAAAATTCGACTATCTGTTTGAAAATTTGTCTTTTTTTAGAGAAAATTAATCTCCATAATTGAAAATTCAAATATTTTAAGATTTATCATTTTAGTGAAAATTTCATTTTTTTTTTTTGGTTTAAAATTCATCTATGTACTTGATTGAAAGTTAAACTGTTTTTTCAAAAATGCATTTTTTTAGTCGAAAATTCAACTATTATAGTTATATATTCAACTAGATAGTTATAGACAATGTTTGGTTAAAATTGAATCTTTTCTCGTTGAAAATTCGTCTATTTTGTTAAAATTCAACTATCCCAGTTGAAGATTTTAAATTTTAATTGAAAATTTACCACTTTGGTTGAAAATTTAACTATTCTGTGCAAATTTTTCTTTAAATTAATTTTTTAGTTGATAATTAAAATATTGGGTTGAAAATTCAACTATTCCAGTTAAAGATGTATCATTTTAGTGGAAAAAAATTCCCCTTTTTAGCTTGAAATTTATCTTTTAACATAAAATTCAACTACTTGTTTAAAATCTGAACTATTTTGTCAAAAATAATCTTTTTTTTTTTGTTGAAAATTCATCTTTTTGTTTGAAAAATAATTTTTTTCTACCTAATATTGAACTAATACAGTTGAATATTACATCACTTGACTTGAAAATTCATCTCTTTGATTGAAAATTAATTTTTTCAAACCAATAATTTAACTAGACAATGTTTGGTTGAAAATTGACAAATTTTGTTGAACTCTTTTTTTTTTAAATTAATTTTCATAACTGAAAATGTTACTATTCCATTTTTCCTTGAAAATTCCTTTATTTTTTGTTGTTGGGTTCAAAATTCAACTATTTGGTTAAGTTTTTTTGTTCGAAGATTCATTATTCTAGCTAAAAATCCTTTAACTATTTAGTTGGAAATTCGTTTTTTTGTTGTTGAAAATTAATTTATTAACTGAAAATTTGACTATTCTATCTCTGGTTGAAAATTTATTTATTTTAGTTAAAAATCTGGTTGAAAATTGAACTATTTAGTTTACAAATTCATTTTTCAGTTCTTGATTTATTAATTTAGTTAAAATTTATTTCCTTAGTTGACAATTGAACTATTTTGTTGAAAATTCGTTTTTTCTTTGTTGAAAATTAATTTTTGTAACTGAAAATTCATTAATTTTGTTTAAAACTCGTCTGTTTTGGGTGGAAAATTCAACGTTTATTATTCAACGTTTAATTATTTTTAAACAAATTGTTTCAGATGCAAATGTAATTATTCCATTTTTTGTTCCAAATTTATCGTTTTTAGTTTAAAACATTGGTTGGAAATTGATGTATTTGGTTGAAAAATCCTTTTTTATTGTTCAAAATAATTTGTTCAACTTAAAATATATCTTTTTTTAGTTGAAACTTCATGTATTTTGTTGAAAATTCGTTGGAATTTCATAAATCATATTTAATTTAGGTGGGCGATTTGGTGGAGGAAGAGGTGGCGGAGGTGGCCGTGGAGGAGGTCGAGGTGGCGGTCGTGGAGGTGGCCGAGGAGGTGGTCGGGATAATGACAGAGGAGGCCGATTTGATCGTGGTGGTGGCGGCGGCGGAGGTGACCGAGGAAACAAATGGGGTGGAAACTCCAGTGGTACGTATATTCAAATATTAAAACCAAAAACTAAAATCTATGGTGTTAATTTTTTTTTAATTTATCTTTTAACTATGGCTTACTCGCCACTATTTTGATAAAAATGCCACTTACGCCACTATTTATTCATAATTTGCCGCTAATGTTCCTATTTCTTCAATCGCATTTCACAGTTCGATAAAGAAACAAATTTTAATTTCTTGAAATTACTCGAAAATTACCTGTGAATTCTAAAAAAATTTACAACAATTTTTTTAATTAAGTGTTTTCCGAACGAACGTATGTATTCCGAATTTTCTATTTTTTTCGACGTGGGAATTCTTGCTCTTTCAATTGATTCAAAAAAAAAAATTACAAAATGACGGAGGCTTTTTTGTAAATTCTTGAAAGTGGATTTTCTCAAAAACTGTGTTTTGGTTCTTGGAAATAAGAAAGGTTAAGCTTTTCAAAAAAATTTCTTTATTTTTTCATCGAATTTTGAAAGCATGTAAAAAAGATTTTCAGGCATACTGCACCTTTTTTAATTTTTTAAATACATATTTTAAAAAAATGCATGGCGAATAAAAAAAAATCCCGAATATCTACGCTCGTTCAGAAAAGACTGCATTTTCAAAAAAAAAGTGTCTCCTTTTTTGAGAATTCGCAGGTAATCTTCAAATGATTTTAAAGATTGTAAAATAAAATTTGTGACCAGACTGTAAATACGTGACCCTTTATTTTCACTCTAAAATGATATATCTAAACAAAATATCATTCTTTTTTTAAACTGATTTTTTCTACTGAAAATTTAAGTACATATTCTATTTTTGGTTGATAATTTATATTGCTTAGTTGAAAATTCGTCCTTTCTAGTAGAAAATTTATCTTTTTGCTTGCAAATTCAATATTTTGGTTGAATATTTTTTCTCTCTTAACTGAAAAATCTTTCTTAGTTAAAAATTCAAGTCTTGATGAAAATTCGTCTTTTTTTGTAGTAGAATTATTCTTATTGGTTGAACATTAATCTTTTTGGTTGATAATTAAACTATTCCATTTTGGTTACAAAATTTAAGTATTTCAGTTGAAGATTAAAAATTTTAGTTGAAAATTCATCACTTTGATTGAAAAGAAATTTTTTCTACTGAACATTAAACTATTCCATTTTTTGTTGAAACTTGATCCTTTTTATTTGAAAATGCATGTATTTTATAAAATTGAACTATGTTGGAAATTAATTTTATTTTATTGAAAAATTAATTTTTTCAATTTAAAAATTGAACTGTTTTATTGAAAATTTGCCTTTTTTAATTGAAAATTCAACTAATCCAGTAAAATATTCTTCATTTTAGTTGAAGAATCATTTTTTTGGTTGAAAATAATTGTTTTAAACTGGTAGTAAAACAATTCCATTTTTTGTTGAAAATTTATATTTTTTGGTTGAAAATGTAACTAATCCAGTTGAATATTCCATAATTTTAGTTGAAAATTCATATCTCGGCTTGAAAAATAAGTTTTTTTACTATAAACATTTAAATATTCAATTCTTAGTTAAAAATCTATGTTTTAGTTGAAAATTTATATATTTTATAGAAAACTCATCTTGCGTGGTAGAAATTTAATCTTATTGGTTGAAAATTAATTGTGTTGTTAAAAATTGAAATAATCTAGTTCAAGATTCATCATTTTAGAATGAGTTAAAAATTCATTTTTTTTTATTAAAAAATAAACTATTCCAGTTCAAGGTTCATTATTTTAGTTAAAAAATCATATTTTTGATTACAAATTGAAGTATTTCAAGTTGATTAATAATTTTAGTTGAAAATTAATCACTTTGGTTGAAAAAAAATTTCCACTGAAAATTTTACTATTCAGTGTTTGGTTGAAAATTAATCTTATTGGTTGAAAATTAATTTTATTAATTTAAAAATTAATTTTTTAATTCGAAATTAAATTGCAATTAATTTTTGTAACTGAAAATTCAACTATTTTTTTGAAAACTCATTTTTTTTCTCAAATTAATTTTTTAAATTGAGAATTTAACTAATCCATTTGAATATTCCATAATTTTAGTTGAAAAATGATATCTTTGGTTAAAAATAAATTTGTTGTTGAAAATTGAACTAATATAGTTGAATATTCCATAATTTGAAAGTTACAGTTGAAAATTCATTTCTTTGCTTCAAAATTCAGTTTTTTAACTGAAAATTTAAATATTCAATTTTTGGTTTAAAATTTATCTTTCTTGGTTGAAAATTCGTGTATTTTGTATTTTTTTGTTTGAAAATTCAACTATTCTACTTCAAGATTAATTTTTTGTTTGTTTAAAATTCAACGATTTTGCTTAAAGATTCATAATTTTATTTGAAAATTCTTCCATTTGGTTGAAAATTGAACAACTCTTCTGTTGAAAATTCTTCTTTTTGCCTGAAAATTCAGCTATTTGATTAACAATTGATCTATCTTGTTAAAAATGCTATATATTTACTTGTATTAGTAATTTGAAGCTTTTTAAACTGAGTTTAATATTAAGAACAAGATTAATAAATGATAATGTTTGAAATATTATTTATTTGTTTAATTATTCGATGGTCATAGTATAATTAAGAACATTTTGTAATATAATTTGCCAAATCTTTCTAAATTAAACATATTCATTCAATTTCTAAACACACTTTAAAGGAATTACTTATCCTTTATTAAAGTTACTTTTACAATTAAAAAAACAGAAAGTGATTTAATTTTAAATACCAATAGTACTTTTTTTCCAAATTTAGATATTTACAAGGCCTATTTTTGTTTTCAAAAATGCCTCTGCCGTATAATGTTAAAATACTTGTGCACTTGAAAATATTTAATAAATTTTTTTCAGGTGGAACGGGATACGGAAACAAATCCTTTTCCCAAAACAGTTACGGCGGAAGTGGTGGTGGCGGAAGCAGCACAGGAGGATACGGACAAAACAGTTACAGACCACCAAATAATGGCTATTGAATGCATTTAGTGAATGAAAGCTGAAATACAAACAAAAAAACCGGGATTGAAATATGATAATTTTTCACACAAGTGTTATGCAATATTAATGAAATTTTTCGTATACATCTACTCCTTGTACATTTTAAAAAGCGAGAGCTTCATTCAGTTTTAGTACAACTTACGACGTTGTAAGTGAAAATATTTAGCTTCTAGTTTCTCACTTCGGAAAAAGGAGAAAAAGACCGATGTAAAACAAAAGAAAAAGAGAATAATAAATGAATGAAAATAAATTCTTTGCTAGCTTCTTCACCCTGTAAGTTATGTTCCTTGAAGTGAAGAAAAAATTCGCATAGTTTTGGGTTTTCTTTTTTTAATTTGGTGGATAACCAAAAAGAAAGGAAGAAAGTGGTTTACTCGCCTAGATAACCTGGTATGCAATTTAATCAATTTCAATATTATTTTTAATGTTCGTTTTTTAACTGAAAAAATTTATTCTATTTTTGGTTGAAAATTCGTCTTTTTTCTTTGAATACTTTTGTGATTTAAAAGAAAAATATTTTTTGATTGAAATATCAACTAATACATTTTTCGTTGAAAATTCATCTTTTTTGGATATAAATTCAACTGCTTGGTTGAAAGTTAAACTCTCTTGTTGAAAATTAAATTTTGTTTAAAGATTCATCATTTTAATTAAAAATCTATCTATTCTGTTGAAATTTCGTTTTTTTTTGGTTGAAAATTAATTTTTTTAAATAAAAATTAACCTATTCCAGTTAAAACTTGAATTATTTACATGTTAGTTTGAAGTTCATCTCTTTGGTTGAACATTAATTTTTTGAACTAAAAATTTAACTATTCAATTTTTTGTTTAAAAATTCATCCTTTTGGATAGAAAATTCGTATTTTTTTAGAAAATTTATCTTCCTGGCAGAAAATTCAATTGATCTAGATACAGATTCATAATTTTTTTAGTTGAAAATTACTCTTTTTGTTTAAATATTCAACTATTCAGTTGAAGATTCATGATTTTAATTGAAAATTTATCACTGGTTGAAAATTTTGTTGTGCGAAAATTTGCTTTTTAATTACATTTTTGATTTGAAAATTCCATTTTTTATTGCAAATTTGTTGGAGAAAATTAATCTCGTTGATTGACGCTGTAACTATTGCAGTTAAAGATTCATCATTTTAGTAGACAATTTTATCTTTTTGGCTTAAAATTCAATTACTTGGTTGAAGGTTAAACTATTTTGTTAAAAATTCATCATTTTGGTTGAAAATTAATTTGTTGAACTTAAAATTTAACTAATCCAGTTGAATATTCGATTATTTTTAGTTGAAAATTAACCTTTGATTGAAAATTAATTTTTTGTACTAAAAATGTAATTAATGTTTGGTTGAAAATCTATCTTTTCTCGTTGAAAATTCACCTATTTTGTGGAAATTTCATCTTTTTTGACCCGAAATTAAACTTCTTGGTTGAAAATTCGACTATTCCAGTTAAAACTTCATCATTTTAGTTTAAAATTCACCTATTTGGTTTAAAGTTCAACTGCTTGGTTGGAAGTTGAACTTTTTTGTTCAAAATTTGTTTTTTTTTTCGAAAATTCAGCTATTACAGTTAAATATTCGTAATTTTAATTTGAAATTCATCTGTTTCTTTTTTAGTTAACATTTCACCTTTTTTGTTTTGAAAATTTAACTATTTGGTTGAAAATTCGTATTTTTTTGTTGAATTCTACTGTTTGTGATTTAAAAGAAAAATATTTTTTGATTGAAATATCAACTAACACATTTTTCGTTGAGGATTCATCTTTTTTGGACGAAAATTCAACTGCTTGGTTGAAAGTTAAACTCTCTTGTTAAAAATTAAATTTTATTTGAAGATTCATCATTTTAATTAAAAATCTATCTATTCTGTTGAAACTTTGTTTTTTTTGGGTTGAAAATTAATTTTTTAAAGTAAAAATTAACCTATTCCAGTTAAAACTTGAATTATTTGGTTGAAAATTCGTTTTCTTTTGGTTGAAAGTCTTAACTAAAAATTTAACTATTCCAATTGAATATTCTAACATGTTAGTTTGAAGTTCATCTCTTTGGTTGAACATTAATTTTTTGAACTAAAAATTTAACTATTCAATTTTTTGTTTAAAAATTCATCCTTTTGGATAGAAAATTCGTATTTTTTTAGAAAATTTATCTTCCTGGCAGAAAATTCAATTGATCTAGATACAGATTCATAATTTTTTTAGTTGAAAATTCCTCTTTTTGTTTAAATATTCAACTATTCAGTTGAAGATTCATGATTTTATTTGAAAATTTATCACTGGTAGAAAATTTTGTTGTGCGAAAATTTGCTTTTCAATTAACTTTTTTATTTGAAAATTCCATTTCTTATTGCAAATTTGTTGGAGAAAATTAATCTCATTGGTTGACGCTGCAACTATTCCAGTTAAAGATTCATCATTTTAGTAGAAAACTTGATCTTTTTTCCTTAAAATTCAATTACTTGGTTGAAAATTAATTTTTTGAACTTAAAATTTAACTAATCCAGTTGAATATTCCATTATTTTTAGTTGAAAATTAATCTTTGATTGAAAATTAATTTTTTGTACCAAAAAGGTAATTAAGGTTTGGTGGAAAATCTATCTTTTCTCGTTGAAAATTCACCTATTTTGTTGAAATTTCGTCTTTTTTGGCCCAAAATTAAACTTCTTGGTTGAAAATTCGACTATTCCAGTTGAAATTTCATCATTTTAGTTTAAAATTCACCTATTTGGTTTAAAATTCAACTGCTTGGTTGGAAGTTAAACTTTTTTCTCCAACAACTTTTTTTTCGAAAATTCAGCTATTACAGGTAAATATTTGTCATTTTAATTGGAAATTCATCTGTTTCGTTTTCAGTTAACATTTCACTTTTTTTTTTTTTTTTTTGGAAAATTCAACTATTTGGTTGGAAATCCGTATTTTTTGGAGAAAATCAATGTCCTTGCTTGACAATTTAACTAATCCAGTTTAATATTCGATTATTTTAGTTGAAAATTCATCTCTTTGGCTGAAAATTAATTTTTGATAGGAAAAATGTAACTATTTAATGTTTGGTTGAAAACCTATCTTTTTCTCGTTGAAAATTGATCTATTTTGTTGAAATTTCATCTCATTTGGTCCAAAATTAGACTTCTTGGTTGAAAATTTGACTATTCCCAGTTAAAGATTAATAATTTTATCTGCAGATTCATCTTTTTGGTTTAAAATTCAGCTACTTCGTTGAAAGCTGAACTTTCTTCCGAAATATTTATTTTTTTTTTGTTGAAAATTCAACTATTACAGTTAAAGATTCATCATTTTAGTAGAAAATTTCTCTTTTTGGCTTAAAATTCATTTACTTGAATTATTTAGCTGAAAACCAATTTTCTTTTGGTTGAAAGTCTCAACTAAAAATTTCTAACTAGAAAATTCGAGGTGAATATTTCAACATTTCAGTTTAAAGTTCATCTATTTGGTTGAAAAATAAATTTTTTAACACATAATTCAACTATTTAACTTTTTAAAAAAAAAAAAAAAAAAATGTCCTGTTCTTATTAAAAAATCATCCTTTTTTATTGAAAATTCGTCTTGTTTTCAGAAAATTAATCTTCCTGGTTGAAAATGTATCTTTTTGGTTAAATATTCAACAATTCCAGTTCAAGATTCATCATTTTAATTGAAAATTTATCCCTGGTTTTTTGTTTGAAAATATAATTATTTCCTTTTTTATTGAACATTTATATTTTTTAGTTGAAAATGCGTCTTTTTCGGAGAAAATTAATCTCCTTGGTTGTCAGTTCAACTATTCCAGTTAAAGATTCTTAATCTTAGTGGAAAATTTATCTTTTTGGTTTAAAATTCAATTACTTGGTTAAAAGTTGAACTGTTTTAAAAATTCATTTTTTTTGGTTGAGAATTAATTTTTTATACCAAGAATGTAACTAATGTTTGGTTGAAAATCTATCTTCTCTCGCGAAAAATTCGTCTTTTTGGTAAAAAATTAACTTTGGTGGAAAATTCGACTATTCCAGTTAAAGATTCATCATTTAAGTTTGAAAATTCACCTTTTTGGTGTAAAATTCAACTGTTTCAGTTATAGATTCGTCATCTTAGTTGAAAATTCACGTTTTTGGTTTAAAATCCAACCACCTAGTTGAAAGTGAAATTTTTTTCTCGCGAAATTTATTTTCTTGGTCGAAAATTCAACTATTACAGTTAAAGATTTCATCATTTTTATTGAAAATTCATCTTTTTTGTTGAAAATTCGTTTTTTTTTCACTGAAATTTTAACTGTTTGATTTTTGGTTGAAAATTTACCTTTTTTTTTAAATTTAACTATTTCGTTGACTTTTTTTTTAGTTTAAAAATTTAACTATTTGAAAATTCACCTTTTTGGTTGAAAATTCATCTATATTGTTGAAAATTTAATTTTCACTTGAAACGTTAGGAATTTGAAGCGTTTTTAATTAATTATTTATAATAAACTCGCGAAATTGTGTATATATTCAGTATTCAGAGTCGATTGTTTTGGAAAATTGGAAAAACTTGAACGGCTCCGTATTATGAAAAATGATAGCTGGAAAAATCAGAGAATTTTTTTTCACAGGATTTGAGTAGGATTTTATCAATCTCTCTAGCAATCACCCCAGGTGAAGAGCTTTCAGGTGTCATTCACTCCACTGACACTATTATTTCCTATCCATAAATTTATTTTTTTCCTTATTTTTCTTTCTTTATTTTCTATCCATAAGCTTTAAACCCATTTTAATATGATTTTTCTGAAAAGAAAACATTCACAGACACTAGAAATTTGTTGGTGAATTTCTTATCATCTGCAGAATGTCGGATGATGAGAATTAACTATTTACTGTGAATTGATAAGGATAAGAGAGGAGTGCGTGAACGTTAATCAGAAGAGTTGAACTTTCCGCTCATTGGATGAATTTTTTTAATCGAAAATCAACCCATGTGTGGTGTGAGTCTAGTGACGCGTCTGAAGTCTAATTATTGGCCTCAATGTAGTATAAAATCTGAAGTGGATTCCCTAATGATATATTAAATTGTTATCGATTAATGAGTCATCTTGTTGTGACTGGACTTATGTGTCTAGAAAACTTCTATAAAAGATTTTTCAAAAAAATGTTAATTTTCTACCAAATTGTTAAATTTTCTACAAAATTGTTGAATTGTCAGCCAATTTTTTAACAAAAAAAAAGGTAACTTTCTATCGAATGATTGAATTTGTAACCAAATAGTTGAATTTTCAAACGAAAATATGAATTTTTAACTAAAAAAGGTGAATTATCAACAAAAAAGTTAATTTTATACGAAATAGTTCAATTTTCCAATACATCGTTTAATTGTTAACCAAACATTTAAAATTTTCACAAAACTGTTGAATTTTCCACTCGAAAATATAACTTTTCAACAAGAAATGTAATTTTCTTTCAAATAGTTAAACTGTTAACCAACTGGTTGAAATTTCAACCAAAAAAGATGATTTATCAATAACAAAGTTAATATTCTACAAAATATTTGCATTCTCAATTAAACAATTTTTATTTTCAACCAAATAGTTGAATTTTCAACCAAATAGTTGAGTTTTCTACCAAGTAGTTTGATTTTCAACGAAAAAAGATTAATCATCAACAAAAAAGTTAATTTTCCACAAAATAGTTACATTTTCAATAAAACCATTTTGATTTTTAACTAAAAA